>JBBMFX010265012.1:1882-19695 GCA_037832545.1 Rhabdalestes septentrionalis | reverse complement strand
AACACTGATTTGGCTGATGGCACACTCCATCTCTCTCTCTCTCTCTCTCTCTCTCTCTCTCTCTCTCTCTCTCTCTCTCGCGCTCTCTCTCTCACTCTCTCTCTCACACACAGAGTGAAATAAACAGATTAGGAGCAGTAGGAAAGGCTGTATGAGTGCATGTTCGGTAATGTATGATAAATTGATTCATTCTGAAGAACGTTAATAAGAAAAGCACTCAGTCCTCATCTGTCCTTATTAGGGAGACAGAAAGACAGGGAGAAAGAGAGAAAACGAGAGAGAGGCGAGATAGAAAGACAGAGAGGGAGAGAGAGAAAGATTGAGAAGAGGGAGAGAGAGAGAATCAGAGGGAGGGAGAGAGAGATGGAGTGAGGGGAAAAAGAAAAAGGGTTGGTTGTAGAGGAAGAGAGAGAGAAAAAGAGATAGAGAGAGGAAAGGGCAGAATGAGAGATGGAAAGAGGGGGTGGGAGTAGGAAAGGTGGACAGGAAGAAAAAGGAAAGAGAGAGAGAGAGCGAGTGAGAGAGAGAGAGTGAGAGAGAGAAACAGAGAGATAGAGAATGTGAGAGAATGGGGGTACCAGAATGACACGGAGAGATGGGGTGGAGAAATAGGGAGGAAAATAGAGGAGTGGAAGAGAGAGAGTAGAGTCTTGTTTCCTCTTCATTAAACTCTTCAGCTTAGCAAAATGCAAAAGGTCCTCATTTATCAGACTCATTACTAGATGCATACTTGGATCTTGGAATCTTTCTCTCTTTTTCTCTTCGCCTTCCTTTCTTTTCCTCCCTCTCTTTTCTCTAGGTTCAGTTCATCCTGTCGGGTTCCCATCCGAGTTCAGACGTCCACATGGGAACGGCTCCGTTACGGCAGCAGTGAAGACGTTTCCACACCCGAACCTCCGTCAGAACCTCCAGGATTCCTCCAGCCTGCGGAACCGCAGAATGTGTTCCCGCATCCGGAACGTTCTGCGGCCTCCGGGCTCCGGGCCATTTGTAACTTTTTAACGAGTCTTCAGCTCGGCCCGAGGCTCCCCCCTCATTTGCATGCGCTGAATTATGCGTGATTGATTTCACGCGCCAAGCAGCCGCCAGTGCGGGTTATGAGGCTGCAGCGGAAATGAGAGGCATATCTCAATCCCCGCGCGTGCACACACAAAACACACACACACACACACACAAACTTGGTAGGGGAAATTGAGAAGCTGCTATGCCTCTTAAGGGGTGTTTCCTCGGCAGCCAGCTTCTCTGAGCCTGAGAGGGGCATGAAAGAACTATCTCTACATCATACATGCTCTCAAACACCCAAACACACAAACAAACACACACACACACACACACACACACACACACACACACACACACACACACTGCATGATAAGCACTGGGCCTCTTAATTCACTGAGGTTCAAAGAGATAACGAACACACTGTAATGGACTCTGAGTCAGAACTGTTCGAAGTGGGGGTGAATAGAACCACACCATTTGAAAGCTCCCTCACAGAAATGTATGCCATGAAACAGCAATGGTTGCTCCTCCTGACAATTGTTTAACCAGAGTTTTGAGAAGCTTCCTCTCAACACATTCATGGTAGGGGGATACATGGAGGTAGAGGTGGGGTTCAATAGTGAATAAATCGTCTGTAGTTGTAGTTTCAGACAGAATCCACTCTGCTGTGACAAAACGTGAATTAGTTATGGGGTTTTGAAAAATACAGAGAAACTGACATTACAGAGCTCCTTAAACCGAAGGGCTGATGATATCGGTCAGTACTAAAATAGACAGACAGTAATAACACAAGAATGAGTGACACTAAACTATATCTATGAGGCTGTGTGGACCAGCCACATGAGCAAAACTACACCGCGGCTAAAAGGCCAGCTCCTTGAGAAACAGTGAACTCTTTTTCAGGCTTGTTCCTCTCTATCTTTGATCTTTCTTCTGTCTCTCTTGCAACTTTTTCATTAATTATAATCTCATCTCTCACTATCACCTTCTGTTTTTGTCCTCTTTTCTGGGGAGATAGAGAGAGAAAGAGAGTGAGAGAGAAAAAGTGAGAGATGGAGACATAAAAAGAAAGAAAGAAAGAAAGAAAGAACAAGAAAAATGGTTGAGAGAGAGAAAGAATGAGGAGTAAAAACAGTAAAGAGAGTGAGAGACAAAAGGGTGAGTGAGAGAGAGAGAACAAAAGAGAGATTGTGAGAGAGAGTGCGAGAGAACAAGAAAAATGACATTTGGGCTGTAATTGCCTTTTTTCCTCCCACCACATCTGTCCATCTTCCTTTTCACTGCTCTCACTCCATCTCAATCTCAAACTTAGAATCCAGAAAGAGAGAGAGCAGGAGAGAGATCTTTCAGAACTAAACACAGCTGAAACCGTAAAAAGCTATAAAACACACACACACACTCACTCACACACACATATATATTGTGGTGCCCAGCTGAATACTTCACGGCAGCCTCGAGCAAGCGCTCCTCAGCACGTGCTGTCCAGGGTGCTGAAAAGAATGCGCCCCCTCAGCACCACTGTTTTGGACTGTCACAGCGCAAGTGCTTGAGGGAACAGCAACAAGCCTCACCAGTAATTACCCAGTGGTTCCCATAAACAAGGTTAGGGCACCCTATATAAGGGGCCACCCAAGAGAGAGCAGGGAGGAGGAGTACGCCTGTCATTGTGGACGTTGTCATCCCTGTTCTGATCCTTTTTGGACTCCCAGGTTCCACCCCTGAGGATTCCCCCTGCTCCAGACCTGGACAACCATGACCTCGGTGGCTCCCTGCACTACCAATGACTCTGCACATGTTTGGACTCTCCTGAGCACTTCCATGAACCACACCAAAACCTTTGAAAACTTTTCCTTAATAAATCCACAACACCTCCTTGTTGTGGTGGTCATCATTAGGCAATTTCCTCTAGGATCAATAAAGTTTTCTTTTTCTGATTCTGATTTATCCTTGTCTCTTGAGTCTGTGTCTGATTCGCTATGTGGCACTAACCGCTCTTTGTCGCTCTCTCTCTATATATATACATATAGTACACAATATGATTGTATACAATGTGGTGTTGATATGCAATGTATGATATCTGGTGTTAATAGCTGGCTACTACGGTATCCATATGTGGTTGTTAGGGTTGAATGGTATCTTTAATGTTTGCTATATTTTGATCATGTTGTTGCTGTTTTTGTAGTTTGCGATACATTGGCTTATCCTAGTTGCTGTCCATAAATGTTGCAACAAAATATGTTGACAAACCTGTAACCATTACAGCCATACTGACCACTATAGACTGAGTACATAAACATTTACTGTAACACACCAAGGCCAGAGAGAGAGATAGAGGGAGAGAGATGGGGAGATGGATTGAGTTTGATGTCCACTGGATGTCTGACAAAACTGGTTGAGGGTTCGTGCCAAAGCTTCTCCACACGAGCCAAGCTGGACCTTCTGTCAGCTTTGTGTCGTCCCTGGCAACCGCTGCTTTCTCCAAGAATTCCGTCTCCACGGACGCACCTGGACATGCTGAGCTGATTGGCCGACAGCTGCCAGCATGACAAACGAGCTGGACACGCTCACACACAAACACACACAAGGTAGTGTATATATATATGTGTGTGTGTGTGTGTCTGTGTCTGTGTGTGTGTGTGTAGTGCTTCTGCATAACTGTAGCTAAATGCTGCTGCGCTGCACTATCAAAGCTGGGTCAATTCGTGGGTTAAACAATATATCAACATAAAATATGAATCACATTTATCACATTTTTTTAGAATTCTGATTGTTCAAGGGCTTGTGTTTTTATTTATGTGTTCTTATAATATTTATTGTTGCTTGGATGTTATCCTAGATGTATAGTGCTATGGCAAGTTGTTAGGTGATGCTAAATGCTAAAGTGTTGCCAGATGTAGGTGTCCGTGGTCGTTGCAAGGTGTCTGTGTGAGATGTATATGCGTGTGTATGTTTATGTAGAACAGCAAGCTGGCCTTAGATAAGCGAAATTATCTCAACAACAACAACAACAACAAAAACAACAACAACAACAATAATAATTATAATAATAATTACAATAGTAATTATTATAATAATAATAATAATAATAATAATAATAATAATAATAATAATAATAATAATAATAATAATAATAATAATAATAATAACACACATTTATATGAACTAAATGGGCAGTTGGTCTCTATAGAGAGATAAATACATACATGTGTACACTGGGATTTCAGTGGAGTTCAAACTCTATTGCCGATTCTAGAGCCTATGAGAAGAATTAAGGTTCTTTTTGGTTTCTTGTAGACAGTGAGCACTCGGCAGTTTCAGAATTTAGACAGTGTGTATTGGTGTAACATTACAGCAGCAGAACTGCAGCGAATCCCAAATCAGACACGCGCAAAACAACAGGCCACGTTATCGTCCCTTGGCGGAAACATTCAGCTAGAGCATTTCATTTGAGAGAGATGTTATCTGTCCTTTAATGCCTCTGTCTTTTTATTCCCTTTATTCCCTCAATCGCTCGCTCACTCACTCACACCCACCCATCGCTGTCTATCCATTGCAGCCCATCAGACGTTGCTGTGGGGCATTGTGGGTAATTACCCATAGGCTCTGGGCTCCAGCAGAGCTCCGGAGCAGCTTGCAAAAGCGTCTTAAGAAATAAAATCTCCTTAATGCGCTTCAGACTTCTGGGTGGTAAATCGTTACTCTTCAAAGACTTCTTTACAGTGGAATCCCTTTCTTCTCCGTTCTATTAAGAAAACAGTGCCATTCTTTAAAACGATGCTCCTTAAAGGCCTCACATCACAGACAAAAAACAAGCTTTTCTGGTTTGAGGTATATGAACACATAGACCTGAGACTCCCACTTTACTTTATTCTGTCAGAAAGAGAAAGGGTTGAGCACAGGTAGGCTTTTGTTCATCAAGGCCCGAACAGTGTCCAGCATGGTCTTTAAACTCCAGCTGGGAATGTTAACCCTCCAGTGTAGAGTTTTAAACAGTTCTTTTTGTTTCTGTGTGAGTTTTTATACTCATTTCACTCTAAAATTACACAATCATAATGTTTTTGAACTGTTCTTTTATTTGCTCCAGTTGCGCCACCTGACTGCAGATCCATACATTCAGAGCAGCAGTTTCAGGCTGGGGGTGATACAGACAGTGACCATCCATTCAGCAGCTGGGCTGCAGCCCGAGTTTAGTGTGATTTAGTAATTGATGGACAATGTATCGGCTGTAATCCTGAATCTCCATTAACCTGCTATGTTGCTCAGCAGTTAGAAGTAGAGATGGTTTTCGGGTGTAAGGTTCTGATATAGCCATAAATCTGATATTGTACATCAGTCGGACAACCCCGATCTCTATACTCAAATTTTCAGCTCGTGCCAGACCTTAAACTCAATGCTATGTAATATAAAATGCGTCGGCAGCAGCTGCTTGTTGACATTTTCCAAAAAATTTCCAACAAATTTACAGCAGACAACCCAAAATTGAAAGGAATATCAGAGAAAACTCTTAGCTCTTCCACAATTCTTCTTTGTGGTTCCTTCAGGGACTATTTTCTGTGTTTTGTTGGCTGTTCTGCCCTCTCCCCCTCTCTATATCTATCAAAACACGACAAAGCTAAAACTGGGCATCTCCGCTGGTCCACCTTAAATTCATAAGTGGTGAGATTACACTCTGCCAATGTTGTGTCTCCGAATTTTAAAAAGTTTTAGTTTTACAACATATTTTTTTGCACAGTTGTTGCTGCTAAACTGGACACAATACGTGATCTATTAGATGACTGTGTCTAAACACCACAAGGTTGATGTTGGCGATCTCGTTACTCAGCTGTTCCACCATAAATACACATTATTTAATATGTATGCATTTTGCACTTTTTTTTTTACATATTTGTTGCTGTTAAAATGGACATAATACTTGAACTATTTAAATGACTCAGCTAAGATTGTTTTGTTTTTTATTTTACACCTGGTGCTGCTGAAGTGTAAATAAATTTCTTTGGAATGCCATTAAATTCAGTGGAGTCATGCACATTTTTGGCTCTTCTAATAAGTGCTTAATATTTTGTTTATTCAGTGATGTAACCTTACTAATAAACAGCACAATCTCAACAAAAATAATGCTAATATAAAATTTTAAAGATGCATTATATTGGAATCTCTATTGCTATCAGAAGTCTTGTATTGAAATCGGCTCGGAAATGGAAAAACGTGAATCAGCCCATCACAGGTTAGAAGTATTAACCTGTTCAATGTTGAATGTTCTAGATGACACCAGTATATGTTCTATACGGAATACTTACACGCGCTGACACACATGCGTGCTGACACTAGTGTTGCCAACCGTCCCGTATTGTCATCCTGAAATATGAGTGATATTGATTTGTCCCGTTGGGACAGCTCCAGTTCCGTATTCCAATCACATCCTCTTTAACCAAAAAGAGACTACCGTAAGGTGAGAGACATGGTTGTTGGTGCTCGTGTGTGCACTGGCCACCAGTGAGGAGTGAACCTGCTAAGAAAAAATGACTGTGGAGCTACAAAAATAGTGGTATGTATGATGACCACGCATCCCCCTTTTCCCGGAAATGTCCTCGTTTTTGAGACCTGCGTCTGGGTGGAAATTTAGAATCGTCCAGGATTTTGAGCTGCCTAAACATTCGTCGCCCTGTAATGCGGCTGAAATGCACATAAAACATATAAATACACCCGGACCCCGACTGTGAACCCGAGATGCGCATATATCTCCCATGCAAACATGGCTGACCTTCGGTAAACAAGTTTCTTTGTTTTGTGTGTGTGTGTGTGTGTGTGTGTGTGTGTATTGTATGAAGTACAGGCCCAGGTGTGTTCTGTTTAAACTACAGCAAATGTTAAATGAAAATGAAACCCTGGTTCTGCAGGGTCTTCATACATCACCACTCTGAGCCCCAAATGCTCCAATTTGCTCTGACGTCAAGCCTCAGGATGTTTCTCTTCTCCATTACTCTTGCTCCTCTCTTTCCATCAACACTGGGTTTCTCCTCTCCTCCTCCGACCCTCAATTCTGCTGAATACTCAATGTTTATGTGTGCACTCTCTTATACATCTCTGATAAAATGTATTCACTTGCACACTAACAGGGAAGTACAAGATGTTTTTAAAAGTGGCCAGTGAACAGAAGCACAAGATGGTGTTTCCAATGAGGTTGGCAGTGAGTGGAAGCACAAGGAGGGGGTTTCCATTTAAGGGTCCAGTATGTGGGAACACTAGGTGGTGTTTCCATTAAAGCAGCCAGTGAGTAGAAGGATAGGGTGTTTCTGATATAGTGGTCAGATTGGGGAAGGATGTGGTGGGTGTTTCTAATAAAGTCGCCAGTGTGTGTTGTGTGTACACATGTGCTATATAAAGGGCTGGGGTTAGTTTTCAGGGCAAAAGTTGCCGAGTTCTGTAAATGACTCAAGGCCAAAGGAAAAAGTCATGAAGGGATTCTACTGCCATGGTGACCAAAAGCAAGAGGACAAATGTGAACTGAGCTTGAAATGCGTCAATCCTGTTGGAGATGGTTCTGGAATCCTTTTACATGTAGGGTTGATGTTCATGCGCAGAACAAATTAAGAGCTGAGCAGCTGCTTTTCAGACACACACAACTGAATTCACACATTTTGGGGACCCTCCACGATGGCCTTTGCCATGGGGTCAATATTTGTGGATCAAATCTGCTGCCAACAATCCACTCCACAAGGGGGTTGTAAAATATTTTAAACTTATTAATAGCTGCCTAGGAAAAGCAAACCTAATTACCGTAAACACCAAATATTTGCACCATAACAACCTCTGACATGCACAGTGATACAAACTAATATACTTATTCTGCATTCATTTTACTTGATCTAATTAATTATACAGCTGTTATAAATAAAATGGTTTACTTATTATTTATCTTATTATTAAAATAAAACATATTTATTTAAGTTTATGTTTAAGTCAGAAAATGACAAACAGTCTTCATTGCGGAAAAGCGACTGTAAATTTTGGGCAAATCTCAATGTGAAGAATGTTCCGGCTGACATAAATACTCAAAACACATCCAACCCAAGATGCTAATTTAGAAATAAAAGTGAGCAAAAAGATAATGAAGGCTGAGAGTCGTTTGTGTGTCTGCAATTTGATTATTAAATTATTTTCCATTTGGAATGTCATGCTAACTCGGAACTAATTGAGAGAGAAAAAGTTCAGATTAAATAATTGCAAAATAAATACAAACAGAAACGTACAGATTGAGCGAAACAATCAGGCTAATTTGATTAGAATTAGTGGGTTTGTTGTTGCTTCTAATGGCGGGAGAATAACGAGGAGACACCACATGAAGGAGAGCTGTTTGTATTTTGGAGAGATTGTGGTTTATTTAGAACTTGTTTTATTCATATAGACTGTTAATGGTGGACATGATGGAACGCTAGCATTAGCCTCTAAGGCACTCAGTACACAGATGCATAACTCAATTAGTCTTAATCACAATCGAGCAGAACAATTAATGTCCATTAGGGTAAAAACAGGTCTCTCTTGTAAAATCCAGCACTGTAGGCAAAAAATGGATGGATGAATGGATGGACAGATAGGCGTATGAATAAATGAATGAGGGAACAGGTGTATGAATGGATGGATGGATGGATGGATGGATGGATGAATGTGTGATGGGTGGATGAATTAATATGGATGGATAGATGGTTACATAAAAGGATAGATGGATATAATCTGGAAAAAAAACGAGCGTAATTCAATCATTAAATTTATTCATATATTGCTTGTTAGTATTTCTAAATGCATGAATATTCTGAAACATTTAAAGGAGGATTCAACCTGGTATTTTCCACAATCTATTACTGAACTCTCTCTGAAATAGGGTGTGTGTATATATTTCAGCATATAAACCCATTACAGCAGGTCTGCGCTGTTAAACATTAATACACTCTGATAAATGTGCTCCTCTACTTTTGATGGGTCATTTAATATTTTCACACTTTCAATAGAGGAATATTTCGAGGGTCACCTTCAGACTTTACTGGAATGATTTTTTTCAGATTTTTAGCTGGCGGAGGAGGAAAAGAGCTCTTTCTGTCTGCTCTGTTTATGTTCCACTTCAAAGCTCGGCCTCTTTTTGAAACCTCTGAGATGACTCCTTCTCCAGAAGAGCCACTCGGACGTCCCTCAGACTCAAATTGCCTTAAATTGTCCCGAAACTACCAACGTTTTTACCAGCCGGATGTGCTAAAGTGGCGAAAATGGAAAAGATGATGTTTATCTTAATAACAGCAATTAAAAGTACTGCTGCAGAATTTATTTCTGAATGCAGAACCTGGGTAGTTTCCAAACCTTCATCCCAGATCAGGAAGAGGAGGTTCTATTGAGATTCAAATCTGACTCTTGTTTGACTGCTGAAACAAAAAAAGCATGTTTTTCAGTAATTTTTTTACTGTCTAAAAATAAAGTAATTTACAAAAACAAGATTCAAATAAATTGTTTTAATATGTGTATGTCTGCTGTTGACAGTCGTTCCTATTTTGCGACATTTTTGCTGTTTTTATTTTGTAAGTGAAAAGAGCACAGGCTGGAACTGGTCAGAACAGAATATAAATCTAACGTAAATGTAATTATATGGATAATATGGCCATTAGTTATGAAAGTATTAATGCATAATTACAGTAAAATGGAACAGCAAAACAACAGCAAACATTCTTCAATCCTGATGGTTACCATCCATACATTCTTCCATTTTAGCATCCATGCATTCTTTCAATCATTGATGCATTCAACCATCCATCCATACATCCATCTTTTCATCCATAAATTCAACCATCTATCAATCCATCATCCCATTCATCCATCCATTCATCAATGCAGGCATTCAATCATCCACCCATCCACCCATCCATCCATCCATTCATTTATCCATCAATTCAATAACCCTCCCATCCACCATCCATCCATTCATCCATATATACATCAATCATAACATCCATCCATCCATCCATCCATCCAGCCATAAATGCATTCATCATTTCAATCATCCTTTCGTACATCCGTCTATACATACATCTATATAGCTATCAGACCAACCATCAATCCATCTATTAACACATCCATCCATCTATACATCTGTCAAAACATCCTTCCATCCATCCATCTGCAAAAGATGTGAATTCGATGTGAATAAAGCGCTTAACTGTACATAATCAGGCGAATATGAAAACATTCAGCAAAAGACACTGAATTCATCTCACCTTGACACGCAGAGAGAAAAACTTCCCTGAAGAAAGAATGATTGGAATAAATGACACAGAGAGCAGAAGGGCTCACAGTGGTCACTTCACTGCAGGTGCTGTAATGTATCTTCAAACTGCTGGACTGAGGAGTTCATTTATTACAGTGAAAACAGGAATCTGTTATGTTTACCTCCAGCATCAAACAAAACCTTATCGACAAAATACATCTTTACGAGATTTCCAGAATTAAGCTAAATTTTAGACTGTGCTCATGCCAAAACAGAAACACATATTATTCATTCTTCCTTGCCTAGAATGAGAAATATTATTTCATAACACTCCTATGTGCTAAAACAAAAATAGAATATATTGATTAATAAACCACCCCAATAAACATTTCAAACACTAGAACAGGATGTATTAGTCCATAAACCACCTCAAAAAACATCCCTATATTTTAGAATAGGAAATATTCTTCTATATATGACAGAAATAAATGCTCCTACACAGTTAGAGATATTAGTCTATGACCTACCTAAATAGAGGTTACTATCCGGTAGAATAGTGTAATAGATATTAGTCCATGAATGACCACAATAAATGTTAGTAGTCCACACTGACAAACTGAACTTATTAATTATTATATGTTACAAAATAAGCTGTATTTCTGTCTCTTAGTGCCAGATCAGTGAGACTCTAAAAGGTCCAAGGAGTTGTTTTGACAGGGCTAAACCTGTGTAGCCTCCAGGGTTCATGCCAAAAACGTGTACTGAATTTGCTCAATTCGAACATGTGCATCATCATTTTCACATGAATAAAACATATCACATCAACACAACTCCATCTTCCAGTTTGCTTACGTTTGGCATCGACTGGATTTCTGTGGTTCATTTATTTGGAAATGATGTCTATGTTAAAGTGGATGGATATGATGCATGTATAAATTTGACTTTATAATCAGAAATGAGTTATATTACTTAAAACAAAAAATGAAATGGAACACTGTGATGTTGTTTTTGGCTTGAGTGATCTTGAGCGTTTGGAGGACGTATTCACAAGCGATTCTTCTCCCTTTTCTTCTGTCTCCACTCGGCAAAAGAAAAGCTAAAGTGAGGGTGCAGTGTGGGTTCAGAGGAACCCACAGCCTCAGGTAATCTCTCAGTGCTCTTCAGAGCTTTGATTCAGTGGAGTTGGTCTCTCTCTGCTGTTTTCTGGCTTCAGATTCTTCCTGAGTGTTCAGTGGAACGACTGCCAGAACAGCCGCCTGGAGGAGCCCTGACTGTCTGAGGAAATGAACTACACACTATCCAGCTTCTCCAGGCTCAGCATAAATGGATCAAGGACAGTGTATGCATATGCAAAGGTCTGGCTACCACTATAACATAGTGTGAAAACTCAGATTTTCAATGCTTAGACAACTGACTTGTCCATGCACCACCCAGAAACGAGGTCCTTTGTTGCTACTGTTCCTAGTACAGAAAGTTAAATTCCTTATTCTGTCTTGCTGAATCACTTACTGACTGACCAACTGACTGTTTGACTGGCTCACTCACCGAACAACTATTGAATTGATTGACTATGGAATGACCAACTAACCAGCTGAGCAATAACTTACTGACCGATGAACTGAAGGGTCAACTGGCTAAATCACCAACTGACTGCCTGATCAACTGACTGACTCACTCACCAGCTGATTGATTGATTGGCTGACTGACCAACTGACCAGCTGACTGACCTATCAGCTGACTGACTGACTGACCGGCTGGCTGATGTACTAAATGAACAACTGACTGACTGACTGACTGACTGACCAACTGGCACACTGATGTACCAACCAGTTGACCAGCTGACTGGTCAACTAACTGACTGAACAACTTGCTGATCAATGTACTGAACGATCAGTTTACTGACTGACCTACCGACGAGTGTACCGACTGACTTATTGAATGACAAATTGACTGACTGATTGACCAAACATCTGACTGGCTGACTGACCAACTTAGGTGAGCAAGAAACAGTTCAACTGACTGATCACATGAATGACTGACTGAACAACCAAGTCTGACATCATGAAAGGATTTGGAACAATGGTGGAGGTCAATGCATCTACATACATCACAGTCTTGGGGCAAAAGGACAGAAGCTCCAGCCTCACTCAAGGTCTGCCAGGGCATGCAGCTATTTATTGTGGAACCAAATTTTCACCAGTCTCACAACAGCAGATACAGGTGAACACTTTTCGGACAGAGGTCTGTTCGGCTGATTCAGTCTTACAACTTTAGCATATGCTGTAGATAAGCAACTGGGATGTCACATCATTTGCTTGGTTTTTGTGTGAAGCTGCCACTACAATGGGTTTATTCTTATATAGCCAAAACACCACACAGAAAGGGAAGAGTGATCGATTCACAGTGGCTGAGGAAATGGCTGGGAAAACCATAAACACAAGCCTTTAGCACCCTTGTGGTTTTCCGTATGGCTGCATTTCAGAGACGAGATTGGACTCCTCCGCCTGGCTGGAGTTTTCATTTCATTGTTTAGAGATGGGAACGAAGAGAGACGAAAGAAAAAAAAAAGGAAAATTAACCAGAACAAAGCAAAAGCTAAAACAATGCAGGTTTGCAAAGGCAAAAAAATAACACATGCTCCACAAGTTTCCTTTGTTTGCCATTTTTGTTCAGAGAAACATAATTCCTACCCCCCCAACGTTCTCCCTCTCCTCATAATATTTCTTGTTTGAACACATGTCGCACTGCGCGCGCTGGAGAGGGATGAAGTAGCACATTTTGAGCGCCGATATTTTGGCACAGGCAAAGGAGACAGACGCCAAAGCGCTTCATTAGCCCCAATGGGAGAGAGATGGATCTGCAGGCTCATTGGAAGTCTATCTGCAGTAAACACAGTGGCAGTCTGGAGCCTAATCCATCATGAGAGAACAGCTTGTTCCTCTACAAAACACAATCCAATATCAATCCATCCAACATCACTCCATCTAACTCCATCCAACACTACACCCTTTAACATCAATCCATCTAATATCACTCCATCCAACACCATCCAACATTCCACCATCCAACATCACATGAAACACCATCAAACATCACAACATCAAACACCACATCATCCAGCACAATCTAAGATCACACCATCAAACATCTCACAATCCTCACAGTAGTTCACAATTCATCACACAGTAGTTCAACGCTATCCGACATCACAATTTAATACCAATTCATCTAACATCACTTCAGTCCAACAACAACAAACTCTATCAAATATAACACAAGAAAAACATCACTCCATCTACCAACATCCAAAATCACACCATTCAACACTAATCAATCTAACGTATCTCCAATCAACACAATCAATCACCATCCAGTGTCACACAAACATCACACCATCCAACATCACACAAACACTGTCCAACATCACACAATGTAAAAAGAATCATCTAATCATCCAATTTTATTGTCTAAATCCAAATTTAAATTAATCCAAAATTTCACCATGCAACATTTCTCCATCCAGCACCAAACCTCTCTGCATCCAACATTAAACCATCCAATGGCATTCCATAGAACATATTTCATTCAGAAATTAAGCTAAAATAGTTAACTAATAATGAAAATATTTTCATATGCATCAATAACAGTAATCGCAATCGCGACTTAATTAATACTAAACAGATAATCACTAACCATTTAATAACCTATGAGCTCTAAATATACCTTTCAGTGTCTATTTTCTACATTAACTTGAAGTGTGCCGGAATGCAGAGTGAGAACAGTGAGTGAGATCTGTTCAGACCTGGTGGTCTAGGGGCTGCAGTGTGTGACGTGGGAACATTGTGGGATTTTTTTTTCACGGTGAGGATTTAGTGGGGCCTCCTGCAGAAACAAATCTGCGTGCGGTGAGGGGCGGCCGGCCTTCTCTGGGCTCCGAACACTGGCTTAGTTCAAAAGCCTCCCAGAAAAGCCGATTTCGGTAATCTGTGGAAGCCAAAGCGGCACATAGACAAATGTTTGTGAAGGAGTGTTTTAACCAACCTGAACGGACCGTGGCGCAGGATTTTCCCGACCAGCCGCAACTGGAGAGAAAGTGATAAGTGCCCACAAGTGTGGGCTTCACCACGGCTCTTGAAGCGGCTGCTCACCAGAAGATTTTCAATAAATAAAAGTGTGTTTATCTGCTATTAGTTACCCCTCTGAGCTGGAGAGCTTATAAGAAAGTCATGGTTGATTTATGATAATAAGGAAGAATTAGCTTAGCTCATGAGGAGCTGTAGAGGAGATCCAGGTAAAGCTGGGGGATATTCCATCATTTCTGTAGCTCTAGACGTAATTTATTCATGTTATCACTCCACAAGCCTAGTTCAGCAAAGTAATTGCCTTATCCAGGCTCCGCCCATAAATAGAATATAGTAGTGGGTTTTTGGGGTCTAAACTAGTTGTAGTGTAAACAGGTTTTCTTCAGTTCTAGATAGGTTAGAGCTCCCAGCTCCAGATTCTGAATGTATTTTGGTATTACTACCAAAACCCAATTCATTACCTAATCCAGATCTAGAGTAGTCTGTTTTAGGGTTTAACAAGCTTGTTGTTTTCCCTGCCCAATAACATCTCCAGGTCATTTCAATCTGTATAATCAACATTATTGAAAGAGATACCAGTGTTTTGTAATTCTTGTCCAACGTAGCAACAGTAGCTATTGGAAACTAAATTGGTGTGTAGAGTTTAAATTATCAGAGAATTTGAATGAATTGCAGTTAGTGGAACAAGAGGACAGAAAAAATGGGTCTGAGATTGGAAACCTACCTTGAGGGACTCAATATAGGACACCTCCTCTACACCAGTGTTGCACTCTGAGATACTGAGAGCGGAGCCATCTTGTAATTAGGGTTCATTCAGCTCTAGATAAATAATCAGTTTTCTGTCAGGTATAAATCCATCACTGACTGTAAAACCACAGTGTAAGAAGGTTTCAGTCAGTTCTAGATACATCAATGCCTGTAAAGCTGTTGAGTAATCAAGTGTCAATCAGATCTAGATACATCACTGACTGCAGAACTACGGTGTAAACAGGTGAAGTTGCTCTTAAAGGGAAAAAGAGCTAAAGTGAATTATGTCCCCTGCAAGACTCATGTTGTTTCAAAACGGGATGTTTCTTTTCGGAACCTCACCTGAAGAGGGTTCTGGGGGGCCTGGTCATTTCCAATCAGGTGGGGGTCTGAAGAACATGCTATGTGAAAAACGAGTGGGTTCTCTGACTTCTACACAGGTGCACTTTGTCATTTTCTTTTCTTCTTCAGCCAAACAATGATCAGTCACACGTAAGAGGCATTGATTTTTTTCTTTCTTTATTCTTCTTCTATTTTTTTAGAGTGTCCATTGATCTTCACACTCCTCCAGTGGTGGAGGGCCATTGATTTCTCTCCCTCTCGTCTCTCTCTCTTTGTTTCTCTCTGGTAAATAAAGCCTTAACCCCAGTTCGGATATCACACTTGCAACAAAAGGACCTCTCTTCCCCTGCACTTACTAATAAACAGCACGTTCTACGTTGTTCTGAATAAGAACTTACTCTGGGTGGTGGGGTTTGGAGGGGCATATGACTATAGTCTGAATATATTGGTATTCATAACCCACCTGTTCACTGGAAAAATTGGATATTGCTGTAAACAAACTGTAAATGAGATTTCTGCTAGAGCCTCAACCTCTCTTTGTCTGTTTATTAATTTGTTTGCTTAAATCGCTTCTACAAAGACGTGCCATCCATCCACCCCCCTACCCCCGCACCCCATGCAGGAGCCACCTGAGGATGTGAACTGCGATACACAGTAGTGTATAAAAGTCTGGAGCCCCCGTTTTTCTACATATTTCACTGTAATCCATTTGCCATAGTCACTGGATTAGAAACATCCCCCTTGTACTTACAGTGGCCACTAAACTGGAAACAAAACATTGTGTTTCCACTGCCTGGCCACTTAACTGGAAACACCCGTCTTGTATTTCTACTCTATGCCCATTTTATTAGAAACATCCACCTTGTGCTTCCACTACACTTGTGTTTCCTGTAAAGTGGCCAGTGCATGGACACATAAGGTGGGTGTTTCCAATAAGTAGCCAGTGATCCACCTCAACAAAGACATTGCTACCCCAGTGAAATATACAGTCGTTATGCATTCACTGCTCTCGTTATATTTGTTGTAGAAACTAATTTCCAAAGTCTTTACATGAAAATGCCAACGAGTAAAACGTACAGCCTAATTAACTAGTATCTAAGGGGGTACGATATCAGAGGCGTTAACTCACAGGGTCCCTTTAGTTTCCAGGCTGCTTTTATCTTCTACTTTAGGGCGATATGGCCAGAGACTTGTGTGTTGTGGAAGTGGAACTTTACAGCAGCTCCGGGTGCTTTAGAGATAAACCGAGACTCATCAGCAGTAACTCAGTGCTGCGGCTCCTCCGGGCTTCGGTTAAAGGTGGAGGCTGGAACTGATCATTTACGAATGCATTCGCTAAACTATTTTATTTGTCTTTACGGCTGGTGTCTGATTGCTACACAGGGAGCTGAGTTCTGTGGGATTTAAAATGCAGTGGGAGAGCACAGGCCCCGGTCAGTTCGGCCTCATAGCGCCAGCGGTAGATGATGGAAGAAGCTCTTAAAGCTGCGTCAGGGTTTTCGGGCGCGAGGCAGCGCTGTGTAATTGGATTTTAAAAGACCGGTGGGCGTCAGAGCCGGACAGGAGAATTAAAGCTGGACAAGACAGACAAAGCCGGGATTGATGTGACTTTCCAGTGAAAGCGATGATTCAGAGAGTCTGGAGAATTACTCTCCACGGCCACTTTATTGGAAACCCTCTGTAGCTCCACCTTAACGATGTGCAGATTATCAAAAGCTTCGGTTCTAGACTCAAATGTGAAACTTGGTTGCATTACAGACATAGTCAGTGATGTAGCTAGAACTGACAACTCTACAGCCAGTGTCTTATCTAGAACTGAAAGCTCTACACTCAGTGATGTATCTAGAACTGACAGCTCTACACTCAGTGATGTATATAGAACTGACTGCTCTACACTCAGTGATGTATATAGAACTGACTGCTCTACACTCAGTGATGTATCTAGAACTGGCTGCTCTACACTCAGTGATGTATCTAGAACTGACTGCTCCACACTCAGTGATGTATCTAGAACTGACAGCTCTACACTCAGTGATGTATCTAGAACTGACTGCTCTACACTCAGTGATGTATCTAGAACTGACTGCTCTACACTCAGTGATGTATCTAGAACGGACAGCTCTACACTCAGTGATGTATATAGAACTGACAGCTCTTCACTCAGTGATGTATCTAGAACTGACTGCTCTACACTCAGTGATGTATCTAGAACTGACAGCTCTACACTCATTTATGTATCTAGAACTGACAGCTCTACACTCATTTATGTATATAGAACTGACTGCTCTACACTCAGCGATGTATCTAGAACTGACTGCTCTACACTCATTTATGTATCTAGAACTGACAGCTCTACACTCATTTATGTATATAGAACTGACTGCTCTACACTC
>JBBMFX010264483.1:0-19709 GCA_037832545.1 Rhabdalestes septentrionalis | reverse complement strand
CCACGTCCCAGGCGTCCATATTATAGCCTTTGAACAATGCGCGAATGACTACAGACCAGGTTTTTTCTGGTCAGTGGTGCAATGACTTTCACTTCTCATAAAATAGCAAATTCGCGCTATGCGCCTCACCACACTCCTTCTTTCCAGTGTCTCGCCCCACCCAGCGCAATGCCATCTGCTATAATAACAACGTAGATTTCTCCTGGAAAAAATTAACAATGGGCTCGCACAAAATAGCAATGGTGGGTTGCGCCAGTGACGAAAGCACATTGCGCTGTGTGGATTATCGGGCCCCTAGACTGTATGTTTTTGATATGTATGAAATATACACTCGTAGACTGTTTAATATGATATATGACATATACAATTAAACTGTATTCATGATATGACATATATTCATAGAATATATATAGAATTGATATATATGATACATTCATTGATATGATATATATGACATATGTATGAGTCATATATAGTATATACATTATATACAATGATATATACATTCACAGTGGAAATATACAGCTACTATGAAAACACTCAGGTTCCTGTAAATTGAGTTACTGAAAGTGCTAAATACTTTCTAATAAAGATGCTTTGTCGACTCATGTTGTTCTGACAGAAGCCACTGCTTTTACAACGAATAAATAAGATTAGTCAGATTTAATTATTTTAATCAATTGGATATCTTAGTTGAAATCAAAACAATTTCCCTTATCTAGACAAGTTTTTCCTTCTAAAATTATATGTATTTTAAATCTTTTTTTATTTTTGTTTCCTCCAGCTTGTGGTGGTCCCATGGACATTGCAATTGTTTTGGATGGGTCTAACAGTATATATCCGTGGGAGCCTGTCGTGGCTTTTCTGAAGAAAGTGTTGGAGACCCTTGATATTGGCCCTCAAAAGACCCAGGCATGTAACAGCCCTCTGGGTTCAGTAAATATTACAGGTTGTGTTTATTTATCAGTTGTTTTCTTATATTCTGGTTATCTGTCGGAGCAGGTCAGCGTCGTTCAGTATGGCTCTGATCCCAGGTTCGAGTTCTATCTGAACACCTATAAAACAAGGGATACGATGGTTGCAGCGGCTTCAAAGATTCCTCAGAAAGGCGGACTGGAGACAAATACATTCGGAGCAATCGAATTCACCAGGTTTGTCTGATACACCGCATTTAGACTCCCACTGTATGAACTCTTACAATCTAATGGGTGAATACACCTGTTCGGCCCTTATTGTTTTAGTAAGACCTGATTTCAACAAATAAAAAACAGTGTAAAACCCGTGTTTGCTCTCCTAAAACCTCACAGCGTGTTTACCCCACCCATTTGTGGGGTGGAGACTATCCCAAAACTTGTTTTTTTGTTTGCTTCTAAGACCTAAAATAAAAGAAATGTGCATATTATTTGTTTTTTTATGGGAATTTGGTTGCAACTCTATTTTTAAACACCAAGGTTTTAGTAACTTTGGTTCTGTGTGACATAGGAACACCAAACAAAGCTCAGCATGACACTTGGCACCTCAAGCACCAATACAAGACAGAGGAACTTGGATCCATGCTGCTCGCATTCTTAGAGTTAACTGTACCTTGTAAAATGTCAATAGAAAAGCTTAGAGTATGATGCTCTGGATGGAACTCATGACACCCAGGGGTCTGCAATCTTTTGGACATATAATATAGCGTGGAAATTTGTTGAAGCAGTGATTTTGAGTATGTGTGTGTGTGTGTGTGTGTGTGTGTGTGTGTCTTAGGATGAATGCTTTTCTGACTGGTAATGGAGGGCGTCCAGGTGCCAAAAAAGTGATGGTGGTGGTGACAGATGGGGAGTCACACGATAATTCCAAGACAGTCCAAGTCATTGGAGACTGTAATAAAGAGAGTATCATTCGCTTTGGCATTGCTGTGAGTACACGTTTGTGTGTGTGTGTATGTGTTCTTTGTATGTATTAGTTTTAAATACACACACATACTATATATTTTTTGTTTGGTACATAACTTTTATCCAGTTATTTCAGATGTCTTTCGTTGTCGTTATGAGATCATGAATTCATTTCATTTCACCATTTATTTTTTCTTTAATGAGACTACTATAAGATTTTCAGCACTGAATGGGCTGATAATCCTTTACCCTTTGACATATTCACTGATGTCCTCAGTTGAATTTTGCTTGCCAGGATATTGTCTTCAGTAAATGCTTAAGAAATCAACTTGTTTTATATTCATAATTATTTTAACTGTTAGGTCCTTGGGTATTACACTAGGAACAATCTCGACACTACGAAGCTCATTGCAGAGATCAAGTCAATCGCCAGCGTTCCATCCGAGAAATATTATTTCAATGTGTCTGATGAGGCCGCTCTCTCAGAAATCGCTGGTACTCTCGGAGACCGAATCTTCAACATTGAAGGTATGTAAGAATCTTTGTGCAACTGTTCTGCTCCATTCTGGTAAATACACCTGGTAACATTAACTGCATGGGCTTCCGCATTATGTTTAACTCTTATTCACTGGGATATTGATTCACTGTCCATCAGAAGTCTGGGGAACACAGCAATTACATAAAATATTATACAGAGAGCTGTTTACACATTGCCATTTTTCTGAGCTAAAAAACTAAAGGAATGTCTGATAAAAGCCTTACTTTGGGAATAAAGCCAAAAGCCATATCTAGTATACTCTTGTTGTGATGTTACCACTCTTCAGGATCAACTGGTGTTTAAATCACCTCAGATTGTGATTTAAGGAATAGTCTGAAAAAGAAATGGCCCACAATATTATTTAAGAATTTTTGAGCAACATGAAAAATGAAAAGCAAGTACATTCAAATTCCCAAAAGAAGACTATCCCCTAAACTTTTGATGAGAAGTGTGTGTTCACTTATTTTAAACTTCTCTTGTTTTCCACAGGGACTAGCAAAGGAGGCGAATTTCAAATGGAGATGTCTCAAGTGGGATTCAGCCTGCACCAGACCAAAAATCAGGTGCCCAGTCCCACAGACCATTTAACATATTTGATGCATTTTACTTTGTTTAGACCAAACAGTATTTACACCAAGCTCCCTCTACTCTGCCTTTGCAGGATGTGATGATGATGGGTGCTGTTGGAGCATATGGTTGGAGTGGAACGGTTGTCCATAGAAGTGCTCAGAAAACTGATATTTTCCCTAAACAGGCTTTTGAGAAAATCCTGGAAGACAACAACCACTGTTCCCTGTTGGGTGAGCCATCTTGTGCATTAACATGTCACCACAAAACTCTGTAAATCACAATGTTTGAGCTGACTGAATAGCTTAGAGATCAGAAGGATATAAATAGTGTAAAATGTAAGAGTATGAAAATAGGTGAGACAAATTGTAAATTTGACAAATTGGAAAGTGGGTGAGTGGAGTAAGGATCTCAGCAACTCGGAAAAGGGCCCAAGCAAGATTGGGGTTCCCGGTATGCAGTTGGAAATACCCTCCAAAAGTGGTCCAAGGAAGAGCAACCAAAGACTCACTGATGCATGTGGTTCTCAAAGGCTAGCCTGTCTGGTCCGATCCCACAGAAGAGCTGCTGTTGCACAAACTGCTGGAAAATGAGGCCCCACCCCACAGTTTACAGGACTTAAGAGATCTGCTGCTAATGGGTTGGTGCTAGATACCACAGCACACCTCCAGAGGTCTTGTGGTCTTGATGGGTTAGAACACACATACATAGACTATGCAAGTCACTGTGCTGCTTAAAGATTACACATACTGATAAATGGTGCCTGTAAGATGCTCACAGGCTGACTCGTGAAACCTAGCATGAAGCCACCCAGCTGAACTACTGACATGTGTTGGGTAATTCTGCTTTGCAGATTGCACAAGAAGTCTTTTTAATGTGCTCTGTTGTGGTGGTGGTGTCCGTGGCAGATAGTAAGATAGACAGATAGCACACAGCAGACCGGACACTTGCTACTTGAAATGAAGGTTGGCTTATTGGTGTCTTTTCATTTGTTATTTGCTATTCAACATTTTGAAGAAAGTATTCTTTTGACCGAATGATGTACTTAAACCTATCCATGTAAATTTAAAATCTATATAAAAATTGTTTTTGATTAGTCTAAAGCATTTCCTCCCAAGATTGGTCCTAGGGGCTACACACTTAGCATATTTTAGTGTTAACCCAGCTCTTACACTCCCACTTCAACATGGGAAGTTAGTCAGTTGCTCAGATGAAGCATTTTGGGAACAGGATAAGTGCTAAAATGTGTGGCCTCAAACACAATATGAAACAATAAATGATAATAAAACCCATTTTTATGGCTCAGAAAACTATAATGTAACATTTCTAATATGGAATGGTCCATCATGTTGACTGTTTGTATGTATGTTCAGGATACTCCGTGACAACACTGAACGATGGTTCCTCCGAGTTCTTCGTAGCTGGTGCTCCACGTTCCAATCATACAGGGCAGGTTGTAGTATACACCCTCAACACCCAGAGACAGCCCACCATCGTCGACTCACAGAGGGGAGATCAGGTACTTTTGATGTTAATCCATTAAGCATAATGGATTTCCACAAATAAAAACTGTGTAAAACAATCTAAAACAGTGGATAATATAATAAAAGTACTCCCGGGTTTAAAGATCTAAATTAAAAGAAAATTTCACATTTTCAAAAGCCCAGTAGTGGTTATTAATGTTACATGTTTTTAAAATTACAATAACTCTGGTTCTACAATAACAAAGTTTAGCATGTCTGACACCTCAAGCATCAACACCACCTGGCATGGGTCCGTACTGCTCACATTCTAAGGGATCATTTCTGGGGTTAGTGGAGTTAAGGCTTGTTAATCCATGACTACTTTGAAACTTAAATAGAGATACAGTTCTTTAAGATATTGGGATACTGCAATACCACCAACATATATTAGAAAACATTACTTTAAATGAAGCAAACTGAATAACATTGTTTTATGGCATATTATTCTGTAATTGCATTTAATTAGTTTATTACTGACATGAACTGCAATTATTGTTCAACTGATTTATTTGTAGCAAATTTGACCTGTTGAACTATTTTGCAGATTGGATCTTACTTCGGCAGTGTGCTTTGCCCACTGGATGTGGATCGTGATGGTCATACTGACCTTCTACTGGTCGGGGCGCCAATGTACATGAGTGATCAGAAGAAAGAGACTGGCAAAGTCTACATCTTCTCCATTACGAAAGTAATCCAGTGCAGACAATGAGGCAGGACTTGAAAGTATCAGTGCTAGTGTTTAGATTTTTTTTAACAAGGTCTGCTTTTATTTGTGGGTCTTTAGGGTATTTTGATCAACCAGGGGTTTCTGGAGGGTTCCTTCTCAACGGAGAATGCTCGTTTTGGGATGGCCATAGCTGCTGTTCCTGACCTTAACCAGGACACCTTCACTGATGTGGTAGTTGGAGCTCCACTGGAGGACAATGGCAAGGGAGCCATTTACATCTACAATGGAGACCAAAGAACAATCAGGAAACAGAGCTCACAGGTAAACTAGATTGCATATCCAAACGAAAGTGGAAAGTGTGATTGTGTGGTTGCTATAAAACCATTGTTTGGAGACCCTAAAAAGTTTGTTTAAATAAAAGAAAAATTCTGCTCATAGTGTGGATTTGAACCAGCACCTTGTCTGACTCTCTTTAATGTTTTACTGCATTTAACCATGAAAGGGGCATTAAGATGCTGTCTATTACCAAGCCATTAATGGTTGAGGGTGACTGAAAATGGGTGGACCAATATTCTCTCGCTCAAAAACCAGCCATGTTCACACACTGAATATTTTTAATTAAACCACAGGAGTGACACATATCTTTTTTATAACTGTCTTGGGCTTTAGTGCCTTGAAGTCTGTTTATGAGTCAGATGTGTCTTTAGCTTCACAGGACTGATTTGTTTCTCCTGTGTTTTGTCATTTTCCTGGCCACTATAGCCATGACTGTCTCTCAGCTACGCACTGTGAAGTCAAATCGCCCCTACTGTTTCTCTCCCTATACATTACAGAGGCGATCCAATTTGTTAAAGATCAGTCCTCATCAAGCAAAAAACATGAGTACTACACCGGAATTTAACTGATGTTTTGGCATTGAAACCACGCCAGTTTTTAAAAAGTCTGTAGTAGGAAAATTGCCAATTTCCAGTTATAAAAAGAATAACAATAACCATTAGCATAAAATTTAAGAAGAATGGATAAAACAGACATTACTTTTATGGGATACCAAAAGTATATGGACTCGCTTGTAATTTTTTACTAACTTCCAGAAAATACTTGGCTCTAAACTGGACCCAGCCTTGAAGTTCTTCGGGCGTTCTTTAGACGGCAGTGGAGATCTGAACGGTGACTCGGTCCCAGATGTTACAGTTGGGAGTTATGGGAAGGTGCTGCAGCTCTGGTGAGTCTCTCCAGTGCTGTAAATCTTATCATGCACTGGCGCCATGTTCATTAGTAGGAAGGTACCACAACCCTGAAAAGAGCCAATGGAGCTTCAGTTGTTTGCACATTTTTAAAGCTGTTACATGTCAGCTGTGTATAAGTCATGATATGTTGTTTTCAGCAGAAGAGAAGTGGTTGAATAAGTGAACAACAGTTGTATATATGATCTGGAAAACATGTTGTATACATTATGTGGCCTGCCTGTATATATATTTGATGGTTTTGAACTTCGGGTGACCTTTAATGATGTAATTGCTTACATGTAACCGTGTGCTTTCAGGTCCAAAGGAATTGCAGTCGTAACGGCCAAGGTCACGTTCACCCCAGACAGGATCAGCATTCTGAGCAAGCCCTGTAGTTTCGGTGGGAGAATGGTGTCCTGTTTCAGTGCAAAGGTCTGCTTCAGTGCAGCATTTAAACCAGCCAACAACATGGGGCCAGCAGGTAAAACAATGGCTACATTTAAAGACATTGAATCATCATCGAAACCTTCTATCCTTTTAATTGTTTTGTTTTTATCACTATTTGAAAAGAAGAATTACACTTTACATCTTGTGAATCTTTTATGTTAACCAGCTGTTAAATAGTACCAAATGACATGCATCAACTACAAAACAGATTTATTTGTTCTTCTTCTTTAGTAAAAATAGTGCTATGACTTCCGTGAATTTTCTTTTTAGGATACATTTTCATACCTACATGAGATTATTTCACATATTTCCAAACAGTTTCACAGGATTCTTTTCTTAAAGTTTTATGAGAAAAAATGAATTGTCCTGGGGAGTCGAGTTCCATTTTCATTCAGAAAAAGTTCAGATGAAGTCAAGCTGAATGAAAGAACACTTTGACTTTCTGGTGCATGTTAGCCCTTTCACTGAATTTCTGACTCAATTCTCTCTCCACACTATATGGCCAGTCTCCACAAAACTATGTCCAGGGAGTCGAACCAGCAGAAATGTTATGTTTTGTTATTGTGGTCTATTATTACTTCTAGTCTTGTTTGAGTTTTTTTTTCTTTCTTGCCATTATTAAGCCATGTGATGAAAACCTAACCCAGCTAACCTGTCCTGGGTAACCTTCACACTTCTCACAGATATAAAGATTCATTTGTTATTGTCATAAAGTTAATACATAGAAATGTATCTTCAGCCCCAAATATACAATTTGTCAACTTCCCAGTTGTTAGCTTGGATCTCCATTGTTGTTTTTTTGCTCGGACACTAAAACGATAGTGGCTTCTTTCAATGTTGTGTTGGCAACATTTCGACCAATCAAAAAGCAGCGATACAGTTAGCTCCAGCGCCCACTTTCGGCCCGGCTGTCGAGTAGCTCGTGTATGATTGGGTACCGGTTGCTTTACTTGTAAAAAACATTTGTTACAGTACAGTGCGGTTCCTTGTGTCAGTGGAAAAGCACCACAAAACACAGTACAACAGCTGCGTCCAAGAGTGTGAATTAGATTTAAAGGGCATTTGGGTGTGTGAGTAACCATGCACTGAGATATTCTGTTTCCAGACATAGCAGGAGAGTCAATGACACCACAGCTGTAGAACAGATCCAGAGGTGAAAAGACTTTCAGTTGGACACATAAAACAGCTTTTCGCTGGATTACAGGACAGTCTTTTTCTGTGACGTGGATGTGTTTTGTGCATGTTGCTGCACGTTAAGTAATTGCACCACATATAATGGAAATTATGACAATTTTTAGTTTAGCTTTCAGTACAAAGCGTATAAACAGGTCTTTTAGAGCTTCACAAACTGGAATAGAAATTTAAAAAAAAGATTTTTCTAGGTTCTTTTCTTGCTTTTTGAGAGTCATTTATTATATGGTCGTCCAAATAGTGAATACAGCAATTTGAAATGTGAAAATGTTTTTAAGTATACATAAACAAATGTAACGTATTTTTTTCTTTAACAGACATCAAATCCAACCTGACGCTGGACGCTGACCTGCAGTCATCCCGAGTCACGTCCCGAGCTCTGTTTGACAACTCGGAGCGGGTTGTCCAGCGGGACATCAGCGTGTCCAAGAGCGAGGTGTGTAGCAATCATCAAGTTTATGTGCAGGAGGCTCCAGACCTTGTGAACGCCATCGCCCTCCGCATTGACATCGGAGATCAGCGCCCGGACGCCAGCTGTGTCCTGGACGCGTTCAGCCCCATCGCTTGGGAGTTCTTTGTGAGTGTTAGAAGTGACTGTTTGACTTTTTGGGGGCTGGATCAGTTTCGGTGTCGAAATGTTTGTATTTCATCCTTTTTTTTTCATTTTTGGGTTCAGATCCCATTTTCTAAGGACTGTGGTGCTGATGAAGTGTGTTACAGCGACTTGGTGTTGTCTGCACACACAGTGCCAGAGTCGCGGTAAGAAATCAAAGACTACCACATATCATACAGTCATTTGCTACCAAAATCTACTTTATATTCTGGCAAATTAGAACACCCTCGCTCATTTTGTACTTTTCCATTCATTTTTGTCGATTTGTGAAATTAAAGTTAAGTACTAGAACTTAAGTATATATGTAGTATATATTCATTAATCTTTCTACATGGACAAGCTTAAATATGTAATTTCTCCATAAATATATATCTTTCTCGCTCTATCTCTCTTTCTCTCTCTCAGACACACACACACACACACACACACACACACGTATTTATTATTTATTCTATTTGACAGGGTCCCCAAATGTTCAGTCTTTTATATGAAACTGTAAAATATTCATAAATCTTAGCAGAAATTGTTATTTATCACTTTAAGAAACTGAACTTAAAGGAAAAATAGTCATAAAACTTGAATGTATTCAACAGATTTGAGTCAAGCTGGGATTCACTATACTGTTTTGCTTCTTTAACAATAAATATCCACAAAGCGACACTAGATTCGCACAGTTCCAGGCCACGCTTATTAAATCTTTTACTGCATTTGTTCCACTTGACTGTTAACTCAGTGATATTGTTTTGTAGCTCCACCTCCCTGCTGGTGACCCAAAAGAACAGAAGACTGTCCTTCAGGGTGTCGGTGATGAACAGAAGGGAGAACGCCTACAACACGCGAGTCTCTGCCCGCTACTCTAGCAACCTCTTCTACTCTTCTGTTACACCACCTGTATGTACCACACCTGCCACCCCAAAATCCATTCACGCACACTCATGGGACTTTAGCTGACAATCAATTGCCAGTGAAATAGTTATGTTTATTTGTCATGTTTTGTTTTGTTTTTACACTATATGGTACTAGTAAAAAAGGGAGACAATCGTGCAAATGCACTTTATGTTCCTTAACTACCCAGGGGAAAGTCCAGCCTAATTCTCCTCGACATACTGTTACTGAGCTCAGTTTAGCATCAATGTGAGATTTTGACCCTTTTCTCTTAAACTTTTGAAATTCAGCCCCTGGGAATGAGCCATCCTCTCATCTCTGATCGCAGTTTAAGATCTTAAATCTTTTTTTCTCTTGCCACTCTGATATTTATTTGTCTCAGGTCACCAAATCTTCAGCTGAACCATGAGATCCAAAAGAAAACTTGGTTATTAAACCTGTACAAAATCTGAAATTAGTCTTAGTGACCAAAATGAAGTCTCAGCTAGTGAATTTTTGAGATTCATAAGGTTGTTAAAGAAAAGGAAATTAATTTATGGGTATTTTTTTCTTTTGCTCCTTATTTCTCCTAAAAAAAAAAGTGAAAGGGGGAGGGGGGGGGGGCGCTAGAAGAAACAAGTCAGACTTCAGTTGTTCATGATTTATTGCGGAAATTATGGTCCAACTGTAATGAGTGTGACTGTGTGTCTGGGTTAATATTGCATTCTCACTATGACGTTCTGTTAATCATGCTTTCTAAAAGAAGCAATTGCTTTTAGCTCTAACACCCCAAAATAAATCCTGGTTGTGGTAGAACAAACTGTAAATGTGTTTTCTGTTTCTATTTCTATACATAGTAATAATACACAGTCCTGCATTTTGTTGTTACACACAGTGTTACAAGGTTATGGAGAGAAATCTGATTTGGAAGAAGGTGAATTGCCTGTGTCTGAATGTGTCCGTCTTCTTTTCCAGGTGGACGGAACAGAGGTCAAATGCACCTCACCCAAAGACACTGATGTACTGGTATGTCAAGTGGGATATCCAGCACTCACAACTGACCAGTCGGTAAGGTTAAATGTTCCTCTGTATTGTCATAAGCTTAATAAATTTGTGTGACATATATATTTGTACAAACCTAAATATGTTTAATAAATTTGTACAAAACTAAATACATTGTCTCTGTGTTATAGTAACATAGTTGTACTTTATTAAAGAGAACTAGCTCAACCAATGTAGACTCCCAATGCACCATTACAGTATCGGGATGGGTAGCTTGAAGAGATTGACACTGGGGCTAAACATCTGGTTAAAATGTGTCTCAGATCCCCTGAAGTGGTCTAATCAGATTTCAGGCTTTATTCAGTCTTGGGTGTGTTTACACCTGCATATGCCATATTCAAATACAACCCTGATACTCAAAACCAACTCAACAGCCAGATTTAAACAGGGACAGCAGGCAAAAATATAGAAAATAGCAAAAGGTTTTTATTTTGACTATGTCAGTCCACATTGTATATTATGATTGTCATATATTATATTATATTATATTATATTATATTGTCACAAAATCGGTACACACGAAATCGGTCGCAACATTGAACTTTACAGGAGAAGGAAAGAAGTCAGTTTGGAACATCTGTTCATAAAAAAATTTGAAGGTATTAACAGCTTATATTATATTCAAATTACAAAGGAAAAAATGGAGATACAGTGTTTTGTTCTGACATATTATTGATGGGCTGTAATTACAGTAGGGATTATAGTTATGTATTTTATGTTGTAAAAGTATTGTGCTCTGATCTAAACCATATCGCTGTTTTGTGTTTCCATTTCAGGTTATATTCGAGATGAATTTTGACTTTAATTTAGGCCAGCTGCAAAAGGACGTTAATGTGGTATTTGAAGCCCATAGGTAAGTAGGTGCTTTTTCAGGATTCTGTGATTTCAGTATGATTTCTGAAGCACGCTAATCATGAATAATCCTGTTATTTGCAGTGACAGCACAGAAGAAACTCCAGCAGACAACGAGGTTACCGTGTCCGTCCCAGTCCAGTACAGCACAGAGATTATCCTCAGCAGGTCTGATTTCAAACACAGTCCATTTTATAGTGCACTGGAAATGGCTACATTTATACAACAGAGAACCTTGATTATCAGAGCAGGGGCTTCAGTTTGAGTCATGAATAACAAAACATGGTTCACAAAAATGAAGAAGAAGCACACTGCTTAGATGTTTATTATTTTTGCCAACATCCCTCTGGGATTCTAGTTGCATGTTATGAGCCTGCTCGTTCTAAATCAAATTGTGATTTGTTGATTGGTTAATTGGTTGCATGGGTGATTAAACTGACATGGTCAGGCTGGTCTTAAATCGGTAAAGGTCTAACCAATACCTATCTTATTAGCACAAACAAAAAAATGCTGATTGGACTGGGGAGTTGCATGAATGTAACATTATTGTTTCCAATTAAAACTTTATATTAAAGTACTCATAAGTAGTTATATAAAGTACTAAAGTACCGAGATTAAACACAAACATGGTTCTATAAATTAAACCTAGAAGGCCCTGAAGGTTTTCCTCTGTTATAATGCTATGAAAATCTTGTCAGTGTACCATATGACAACCAAAATCAGATTCTCCCCTAACAGTTTTATGTATATTGCAGTCATATGCTCAGCTCTGTAACTGCTCATGCCCGCACATACAAGGTCTTATGTCTTCATTGGGCTTTAAACTAAACAGTGTTTCAAGATACATTGTAATATTTGTTTCCTAGTTCTGATATTAATCTATTTGCTATAATTGAATATGACAGAAGTCCATCATTGTTTTACTGTCTTTTTTGTTTTCAGAGATGCAAACCCGAACGTTTATTTGCTCGAAAATGAGGAAGATATTAAAACCACAGTGAGGACATACAGTGACATCGGTCCCCGGTTCGAGTTAAGTCTCAAGGTCAGTCGGCTTAGGAGGAAACATGACCACACAGGGGTGTTTATAACAAAATTTGGCAATCATTTAAAGAGAAGTTTCACCTTCTTTCAGGGGCCCGCCAACATTGCACTCCAGTCGGAACAGCATGGTAATGCCTGTCTTTTCTGTGATGTCGCCCCCTGCAGGTATCTGGAGGAATTTTCCCAGTCAGTCTGGCCTACCTTGATGTGTCACTTCCCAGCAGCACCAAAGCAGGGAATCCTCTAATCTACACATCCTCAGTCATTACTGCCCCTGTGAGGATACAGACTATTTTGTTTCAGTATTGCAACATGAAATCAGCCCATACAATTTTAATATTTCCAGCTGTAATTACTTAAATATGCAATTCAGTAATAACTTGTACAGTTTAGATTGAAATAATAACATAATATAATATAATTAATATAATGACTGATTCGTTTAGCTATGAGTTACACTGATTGTTAATTTTATTTTAAGTTCAGTCCTTGATAGCTTTTTGATGGTTTGAGGCCTGTAAGACTGACCATAATACAGTCATCATTGTATGAATACATTACTATTGTTTTAGACTATTGATAACAGTGATTCCGAACTTCGGAGCTAAATTTCTGAAGAGACATTCTGGTGTTGTTATCAACAGGTTGGTGATGTACAGTGTGAGACCAGCGCTCTGACTGACCCTTTAAAGATTAAAGAGAAAGAATACACAGCCAAGTTCACAGAGGAGAGCTTCAGAGGAACTAGTCAGCTGGTCAGTGTGTGTGTGTGTGTGTGTGTGTGTGTGTGTGTGCCAGAGGGGTGTACACTGACAGATTTAGTTAGAGCTTGGAAAAAAAATGCTAAAGGGCCGATCCCATGGAAAACACAATACCCTCATTCATTTTAAAAATGAAGTTTAATGCTTTATGAAAACATCATCAAACTTTTGAAACCATCCACGCCTCAGTCCACACAAGTGCAGATAGGTCTGTTCTGAAGTCATCATTTTTTGTGATGTTATTACATCCAACGCACTTACATTTATATCTAGCTGGCAAGTCTACAGCAGGTTAGCCACACAGCCGAAGAGGCTGAGTGGGTAAAACACTTGCTTGCGAACCTCATGGCCACAAAATCACCCCCCTTCCACCATTGTGTCCTTGATCAAGACACTTAGCCCACAGTTGCTCCAGGGGTACTGTCCCTGTAGCTAAGTCAGTCTAGATAGGGGCATCTGCCGATCGCCACGTCTATATAGATGCTATGGCCAGAAAACCTTTGAAGGAGGAGAGCCCATTGAAGTAGCTTGTTTACATACATTAGCATGAATTAGAATTACATTAGTATTAAATTCTTCAGGACAGGTCTTTAGCATATTAATTTATGTATGATGTTACACAAATCACACAAACATTATTTACAATTTTTTAATGCTTACAAATATGCCAAAAGGTAGGATATGGGCCCAATAATGTTCTCACGCTATTATAGGTAGCAGTATTCAGAGTAATGTTTGTAACTGTACTGTATATATATATAAAATATGGCCAAATATTACATTTCCTATCTGATATAGGTAATTAGGTCTAATCACCATCCGCATATTATCCACAGAACTGCAAAACTGCGACCTGTAAGAAGATGAGGTGTGTGCTGAAGGATGTGACCCCAAAGGGCGATTACTACGTGAACGTGACTGCGTGGATATGGAACGGCACATTTGCAAAGGTTAGCTTTAATGGCTGAATAAACCCAGATGGACTACAAGCATTTGCTTTTAAATTGAAATCTGTGGCCCAGAGAGTGCACAGCTCTTTGAGCATCATACATAAACTTTTATTTAGTGTTTTAATACATTCTGGTACTTCAGGTTCCTACACTGTGCACTTCAAAATCACTGTTTCTAGGAAACAACTGTGTATCTATGTCTCTCTTCCTCATAGTCTCTCCCTTTCTCTACTTGATCTGTGTACAGGCTGATTTCCAGTCAGTTCTCCTGGTCGGGAGCGCCCAGATCGAGACGTCCGAGCCTGATCTTCTTACTATCACCCACAAACAAGCTCAGGTAAATAACAATCAAAACTACTACATCGTCTTGGAAACAGTCAGACATGCCTCCTGTGGCTCAAAATGCCTCAAACTAGAGGTGTAACATACTTTTGGTATGATTTTTGATTCTGAGGACAAGGGTTGATACTTCAAAACTGTCTTAATTCTACAATGATCTAATTATATAAAGACTATGCAGACAGGTTTGGCTCGGATCAAAATAAAAATCTTAAACAGGACTGTTCCAAATATAACAAAAATGAATCTAGGAAAAAGCCCAGTCCTTTAAGAATGTGTGTGTGATTTACATCAGCCCCATACCCTCACATCCTCTTTACATAGAGAGTACTAACATGACGGGTTTCAATTGGACCAAATAAAAACATGTACATTCACATAATGTAATATTTGTAGAAAATCAGATTTTGGTAATAATCCATTCAATGTGTTCTGACAGGTTCCCATTTTTTCCAAAACACATGATGTGTAGCTTTGCCATTGTTAGCAAACTACTCAATAAAATCTTCAAGGCACAGCACATGATGACATTTTCAAACTTCTTTCCACAGTTCTTATTACCATAGAATAACTTACCTAGTGATTATTTGTTTATTTGACGTCATATGGCTCCAAATTGCGCAAAATTCAGTCATTGGTCAGAATTGCTAGGCGAGTCTAAAGTTAGGATAAGCATTAAGTAAACTGCTTTCAGAATGCTCATGGTAATCCAATTTAATTAACACAAAAATGGAAAAAATGAAATAAAACTTAGCAAGAGGACACAACCACTTATTGTTGGGTTAAAGTGCAGATCTATTTAATCAGATAATTCTGTTTACAAGATTCTCTTCCATTTGAAAAATCTGGTTACAAAAGGGAAGACTCTGGCACAAAATTTGATAACGTAGTTTTGAATATTCAAAGAATGACAAACAGACAAAGCAGTAATCAGTTTGCCTTAACAGACTACAGGGGTGGGAAACTCTAGCCCTGGTGGGCCAGATTCCACCCCAATGAGATTTTCCTGTTAAAACACTCCTGATGAAACAGCCAGGTCTAGTCTGAGTGTCAGAGCAGGAATGAATCATCTAACTGTGGGCTAACTGGTCCTCAGTTTCCCAGTTCTGAGTTACACTGTGTGGGCTTAGGTCGACTGTGTTTATTATTGTAGGTTGAAATCACTGTGAGTAAACCAGGAGCCAAAGCAGACGTCCCTGTTGGTGTTATTGTTGGCAGCATTATTGGAGGTCTACTCCTACTTGCTCTTCTTGTTGCAGCTCTTTGGAAGGTTGGGTTTTTCTTAGTTCTTCGGATCTTTTAAACTAGACATCAGTATAAAACTGGTATTTTACTCATATAGACTCGTATCAGGTAGAATTATCTGACATTTCAATATAATAGAATGATAAAATATCCAATAATCTTTCTCACTTTTACCATTATTTTGTATTTCTGGCTATATCTGCAGTAGGACAATATCACTTATTACAGTAATGCAAAATAAGTAAAATAATGTCCAGACATGTTAAATAATCTTATAATATAAATGTTTCATAAATGCAGGACTTCGATTGATTGCTTATTCATTTGCCAAGATATGATTTTTGAACTGCCGTAGAATTAAATGGATTTTTTGTTTGGTCTCTTCAGCTGGGATTCTTTAAGAGAAAGTATCAGCAGCTGGATAAGAACGGCGATTCTGCAGAAACACAAGGACTGCAGGACAGTCCAGCGCAAGCTTGAGGCCACCACTGATCCGGGGCCTGTTTTAAGACCTTTGCCTAAACTACAGGTCACAGAACCAAAGACCCAGAGACACAGCAGCACCAAACCTCTCCAATTTATTACCCCAACAGTCCTAAAATTATTAAGAAGAGGCTGTACAGGGCTGAAGATCACCACCAGTGGCAGAACAGCTCCTCCAGCACCTGCAGCAATATAGGGCTAAAGAGCTTCACCAGCATCTTGACAGACCTTAAGATCTCCTCCGGTTGCAGGAAAAGCCTATAAACTTCACTACCTGGAGCAGGAGGACCGAAGGAGCTCCACCAGTTGAATAACAGGCCTAAAGGACTTCACCACTTGCAGCAGGACAGACCTCAAGTGCTTCAGCTCAGCATCACCTGGAGGACAGGCTCAAAGAGTTTCGACAACTAAGGTCTAAATATTTCCAGAAAAATTGGACAAGCCTAAAAAGCTACACCACCCTGTGCAGCACAGCCTGAATATCCTTGCCTGCAGCAAGATAGACCTAAACGTCAGGCCTAAATTATTTCACCACCTGAAGCAGCACAGGCTTGAAGAACTCCACCAGCAGTAGAACAGGCCTGAAAACCTTCACCTGTGGCAGAACAGACCTAAAGAACTTCACCACTTAGGGCAGGATAGATCTAAAGAGCTTCAAATCAAAATCAGCAGGAGAACAGGCCTAAAATGCTTCACCAGTAGGAAGAGTAGGCCTAAAGATCTCCACCTGCAGCTGTACAGGACTAAAAAGCCTCACTACATGCAAACAGGACTCAGGAGTTTCACCTTCAGTAGAACAGATCTTAGGGCTAGATGGAGACATGCTGAAAATATCTCCACCAGCAGTACAACAGGTGTGAAAATCTACACCAACAGCTGTAAAAGCTTAAAGAGAAACAAAACAGGGCTAAAGCTCTCCATCAGTAGTCGGACAAATGTAGAAAGCTTCAGCATCTGCAGCAGGACAGTCTTAAAGATCTCCAACAGTGGGACAGATCCTAAGAACTTTGCCAGCAGCAGGGCAGGCCTGAAGAGCTTCAGTTCAGCATCAGCTGGAGGACAGGCTTGAAGGTCTCCACCAGCAGCAGTGACCGGCCTGTAGAGCCGACAGCGCGTGATCCGTGAACTGGAGGCGAGCAGACCGTCTGAATGCCACAAGGGACAAACAAAGGAACTCTTGTGCTTCCATGGAAAATCTACTCTTCCGCTGTTCATTCACGCCTGCCTCAATCAGTCTTCAACACTGGAGAACCTTTCATTTCGGGGAATTTTCACCCAGCGTTACTATCTATACATCATAGCAGGGACGGGAAAGCACAGAAATGCTTCAGCTGAAAAACGTCCTTTTCCTTCCCTTCCTTTGGATTCTGACATATTGCTGAGCACAAAATGCAAACGTGTTCGGAAGAACTCACAGGGTCTAAGATAAATTTACTTGAATGGATTTTCATTAACATTCTAGAGTAAATAACGCTTCAAACTAAATATTATTATTTATTAAGAAACAATTAAATCTTAATAGCCAATATTTAAATGAGGATTCCCCACACTGCAACTGAACCAGCAACTGGGCACACTGGAAATGAGAGGCCAGCAACTATTACATCATTTAGAACAAGAACGAAACCGATAGAAATCTCCCTAGATATTTTTGTACATTAATGGCATTTGTAAAGATGTGTTGTGTAATGTAAAATAGTGGTACAGATGTAAAGGGAAAGTATTATGTGGCTCTATGGATCACATTTGTGAGGAACGTGTTCCACCTACATTTGATTCTTTTGATCAGGGTCAAGAGTAAGTAAAGTGGTCAGTTTCTCTGTCTCAGGAAAACAAGTTGCCTCTGACTGATTTGTTCAGAAAACTACTGATAAAATGTAATCTATGCAAGATGCAACTACTAGAACTGATTATTCCTCTTTTGGTGCTCAAAATTCTTGCTTGGGATTCATAATTTCATCCTGCAGGTTAAACCCATGTTCAAAAAGCACTGAGCCCAATTTTTCTAGATGTTTATATCCAGCACTTTATTCTTTTCTTCCTCCTTTCTTTGTTTATTTTTTTATTTTCATATTTGATACAGATGTGTTTGAACTGTAAAATTTACAATAAAACTGCCCTTAAGAAGAGTATAAAAATGATGTATAATCTGGTTATTAATTAGGTAGTAGACAATTAATTGTTAATAAGCAGTTATAAACAAGATATAACTGTTGTTTTACATTGATGAAGATCTCAGATCTTGCTAGTTGCTGAGCTTATCTTGTCTCTTTTTCCGGCAGAATCTTAAACTGTCAACTTCCTCAAGAATTCTTGCCCAATAGTGAGCCTTCATCATTGTATAGCAACTGTTACTATTCAGTTATAACTGATTACATCCTAATTAACAACCTGATTATATAAATATAAACCCTTTTTTCTTGTTGTTGTAAAGTAACCAATTCAGATTAGTACAGTGCAGTGGTTCCCATATGGGTCCTGGTCTACCGTCCTGAATATTTAGCATCTGTCCTGCTCCCGACACACCTTATCCAACTAATCACTTGATCACAGAGATGTTTTTCCATCAAAAATGGTGTATAATTACTAAACTGGGCAAGACTGGAGGTACCTAGGGAAGCAGTGGTACGGTGTCATATATTTTTGTAATACTTGTTGGTACAGATTTCCGAGTTGAGGCTTGTGCTTTCACAGACCGATGTAGCGGATTAGAGGATTGACAGGGGAAGAGTGTTAGAAATGCACAATGCTAAAAGTTTACACGAATATTTGCACTGGTACATTATATCCTTTTTTTTTTATAGAAATACTGCCGATTCAACATTACTTTGTTATTAAAGGCTTTATTGGACTTCATTTTGTGGTCATGAACTCTGTAAATAGCTTAATATCACTGCTGTTTTCAATAAAAATAACATATACGTCACAATCTGGCATGTGGATCAGCCGTTAGATAAAAGCACTGCAGTTCCCTGGACAGATCAAGGGTCAACTGGCTTCGCTCCCTCCCCTACTTCCTGCCCACAGACACTCCTTGTTCTGTTTCCAGCAGGCCTCCTCGGATTCATAGATCTCCTTAAAAAGGAAGAATAGGCAGATCACTGTTAAAACAGAACAGCACTAAATACACCATCTGGACTAAAAACGCATTTATCGATTCGCCCCAAGGAAAAACGCTTCCATACGCCAATGTACCTTTTTCCAGATAGGCACAGTGGCTTTAAGAGCGTCTATACAGTACTTCACTGCTTCCAGGGAGTCGCTACGGTGAGGTGATGAAATGCCAATGATGACACTGGCCTCTGTTATAGGAACCACTCTGCAGAAACAAAAAGAAACATGCAGTCAGTCAGTTTCCTGATCAGGCTTGAGGTTGTAACATTTGCCATGTCGGTTGCTTGGGATTTATCTGTTCCATGCTAATTTTAGAACTATCACACTATTGTTCTTCATTTTTATC
>JBBMFX010263531.1:0-19727 GCA_037832545.1 Rhabdalestes septentrionalis | reverse complement strand
TATATGTGTGTGTGTGTGTGTGTGTGTAAGTGTGTGTGCACGTGTGTGTGTGTTTTATATTTTATATTTATATTGAATTTTGTATTGAAAAAACAGAACTCATGTTAGTTCAACATAATTCTTCATCTTAGTCTTCATGTTCTCCACATCATACAAATCACAGGACCCTGTTAATGGTCAAACGAATCTTTTTTGAATGAAACATGACAACTCGCGTCACTTTCTGCTCAGCAAGATCCTGTGTTGGGTGAACTGTGTGAAAGTGGTGGAGGGATTTGGACGCAGACAGATGACTGGGAACATATCTCCTCTTGTAAACAGAGTGCAGACTGTTTTAAGTCTATCGTGACGCCATCTTAATGGAAGTGTCGCAAGCAGAGCAACAAATGAGTCCTGGGACGGATTCCACAATGATGCTGCGTTATTAGGAGGTAAGAGCAGCGCCGAGGGAGGGAGAAAAGAAGGACGGATGGAGAAGGCAGTCTGCATGGAGGGGGTCTTGAAGCCTCAGGGCTTTCTGTGAAGGATGGTTGTGAAGGTGTTTGTGTAGGTGGAGGTGAAACTTGGTGATGCTTCTAGGGAGGTGAGAGTTTGTGGGCTGCTGAACAAAAGGTTATTTCAGCTTCAGATCTACACTGCAGTGAAAAGCTTGATATATCGGCGTGTTTTGTTCCAAAGGTCGCAGGATTAAAGGTGCTCGTCTATGTCGAAATGCTTTTGAAAGCATGACAACAACCACCCTTTGTGTGTGTATGTTGATGCTCCTGGTTCAGCCTGAAGCATGCCTCTTGATAATTCATCCATTCTCCTTTCTGTGTATGTGTATACCACATAGGAATTTATTCATTTAAACATTTGTAATCTTTGTAAAATGAAATGTCTAGGGCCTGTCACTATATCTGTGTGTGTGTGGTGTGTGTGGGTGTATATGTGTGTGTGTGAGAGAGAGAGATAGATCAAGATAGAGAGAGATATAGAATAATGTACATTCCACAGAGTTTTTTAAATGTAATTTTCCTTAAAGACTTCCTGTTTTAATTAAATGTGTGTTTGTGAGGAACATTTTCAAAGTGTAAAGAACCTACATGAATATTTCAGATTCTTGGTAAGATGTGATTTGGAGTGTCTGTCAGACTGTTTCATAAAATGCAGGAAACCAGTCGGGGAATTTTAAATGTGCATTCAGCTGGCTTTGTGAATGTCTGTTTCTTCTTCATAACTCAAGAGAGGTTTAACGACTTTCTTTTTTAATCCAAAAAAATCAATGAAAATCCGCTCTTTATCCTGTAATGATATATAGACCCTTTCCAATAAGTTAGAATATAATGGTAAAGTAGATTTTTTGAATTCCATTCAAAAAGTTAACCTTTCATAGATTAGAGATTAATGGCACACAAACGAGTTCAAGTACTTTTTTATTTGTACATAATTTGGGCTACCAGCTCATAAAACTCACGAAAACTGGAATGTAAAAAATTGTAATACTGTGAAGATGTCGGCCCAAATTTCACAGGTCATGAATGTTTTAAACTGAGTGTCAAACACAACTCATCTACTAAACTCATAGCACCTGCACAAGTTTTCCCAGGTGTCATTAAATTGCTTCACTATTCTCTCAGTTAGGGTTAATATGGGGAAGACTGCATACTTGATAACTGAAGAGCATCACTGATACCCTCCATAGGATGGGTAAAACACAGTTCATAGCTAAGTAGGCTGGCTGTTCATAGAGCGACGTGTCCAAGCATATCAATGGAAAGTCTAGTGGAGGAGCAAAATGTGGCTGGAGAAGATGCACCAGCAGAAGAGATGACCATGGCCTTCAGGGGATTATCAAACAGGGAAGATTCAAGAATCTGGCAGAGATCCAGAAAGAGTGAAATGAGGGAGGACTCCTGGCTCTGTCATTTCACCCTACTGGGGAATCTTCTCCTACCACATTTTGCTCCTTCGTTAGAATTACGATAATAAAAATACGATATTGATTCAAAAATTCGCGGATCGTTCTTTTCCTGTCACCACTACTGCTCGCGACCGCGCAAGAAAAACTATATAACTCTCACTCCACTCACAAAGCTCAGCCGGGCAGGTAATGGCTCAGTGGTAGAGCACTCGCCCTGTGATTAGAGAGTGTGGATTCGATCCCCAAGACAGCCAGCAACCTCTGAGGTACTGAGTGCGGTGTCGTCCTTTAAATGCAGAGGAGGAGCAGTACAGTGCATCAACATAGGGATATCATCCACTCAATTCAATTAATAACCAAACGAAACTAGTATTAACACTAAGAAATCTGTAAATGAATCAATATAGAATCTAATCAGATCGATTTAGGAAATCGGCTACAAAATCCAGCCCTAGTATGTAGCATATGTAACTCATGCTAATACTTTGTAATTGTAATTCTAACTGCAATTGGCCAAAATATGAAAAAGTAAAATTAGCCTTGGGGTCTAAGGCCTGACTTCCATTATCATTGTTTAAAGATCAACAATGCCTGAAGGCTAACCTGTTTGGTTTATCGCCATGTGATTGCTTGTTACACTCCATGCATGCTGCCTCTTATGTGGAATCGATGCGTGTGGCCTCCAGTCCTCTGCCCCAAGACATAGCTCCTCTGTTGCCTGCTGCAGCTCACTTTAAAAAATTCATCATTAGCTACTCTATTAAAGACAGTGGCTCAGATTTAAAATGGAGGTCACTGGAGCCAGAGGCAGCTTGGAGTCACAGGCAGAGCCTTTCTGAAATGTCACCCCATCTGTCTGCCTTAGGACTTGATGGGAATTTTGGAGCAGGTTGAATTTGAATGAACTTACTGCCACTCCTGTGTGTTAACTGAGCAATATGAACACTCATAGAGTTACCAGATTAATAGACCCACCTTATACCCACAGTCAGTTTCCATGTGATCAGAAACTCACTATAATGTGTAATATACCCAGTGTTGTTTAAGGTTTGGATTTAAGGACTTTTAAGTTGACACATTTTAGTATATTAATCACTATAGATGATTTGTGGTTAGTTCGCGTATTTAAGTTACCATGAGGCCCTGTTTAGTTGTCTGTTCTCACACAAATTAAACTGTTGTGAACATATCTTTTGTTTGGTTTCTGTAAAGGGTATCGGCCCTCGTGCCTTCTTTTTGTTATACTTAGAAATGAAGAGAACCTAAGTCTGTGTGTGTGTCTAATGTCTCTGAGGAAAGCAGCAAAGTGTGACAGAATAACAGAATAACAGACCATACAAAACACAGTAGACACTCACCCATGGACCCGTGGCCAACTGGGTGAGTGGGACCCGCTGACCCTGGCAGGGAGAGGAACCAACCAGAACGAGTCGACACACCCCACAGGAGGTGTTGGTGTACATTAGCACAGAGGATGAGGGGGTGATCTACAGCTGGAGTGGCCGACCAGAGGACAAGCCAACGATTTTCGGGGACCTATTCGTCTCCAAACAGGCTAAGAAGCCACAGAGGTGGAAATCCACCAAAGCCTCAGGGGATGTTCAGCGGATCTTTGAGGAGGATAAGAAGCTCAGACTCCCGATAGGGTGTGTGCAGCCCCTGTCCTGGCACCAAGACATCTAGAGACTCCCATATTGGTCCCACAGTAGACTCAGCCTCCTGTCCTTGCTCCCAAATGGCTCCAGCCTCCTACGCCAGCCCTGTAGCAGCTTCAACCTTCTGTCCCTGAGGCCACAGCTCCCATGGTGGCTTCAGCCCCTGAGGCCCGACGCACTCCTGAGGCTCTAGAAGCCCACAGAACTCCAGAGGCTCCATAGGCCCGAAGCACTCCCAAGGCTCCAGAGACACTCAGCACTCCCAAGGCTCCAGAGACACTCAGCACTCCCGAGGCTCCAGAGACACTTAGCACTCCCGAGGCTCCAGAGACACTCAGCACTCCCGAGGCTCCAGAGACACTCAGCACTCCCGAGGCTCCAGAGACACTTAGCACTCCCCAGGCTCCAGAGACACTCAGCACTCCCGAGGCTCCAGAGACACTTAGCACTCCCGAGGCTCCAGAGACACTTAGCACTCCAGAGGCTCCAGAGGCCAGAAGCACTCCTGAGGCTCCAGAGACACTCAGCAGTTCTGAGGCTCCAGAGGACCATTGCACTCCTCTGGTCGCTGTTCCTGAGGCCCCGGTTCTGAATGTGGCCCCTGCTCCGGAGGCCCCAGCTCCTGCCAGGGTTCCCGCCACCTCGGTTTGTCCACCAATGAAGTCTGCGTGTGTACTTCCTGCCTGGGCGGAAACAGCAAAGTGTGACGATTTACAATGGCTCACTGTAGCTGCACACTATGAAACACAAATTGTGCTTAGTAGGATGGAGTCCAATCTTTAACTATGCAACCAACATGGTATAATAATGTTGAAATAAGGGCATTATTTGCCATTTTTGTGTTTATTATCTAAAGTATTCTTTACTCAGAGTTAACCTTTACAAGACCTTGTCCGTTTTGAATACCCTGGTCCGCTGTGATTGCTGGTTTAAATACTACATGTGAAGTTTAATAAATAATACCAGTATTCATAATAAAAACAATGGGAGTGCTCACACACAATAAGAGCACATTAGATAGTCTGAATCTTTAAGCAGATAGGTTAAAGCTCCTCTGTTTTGGGAAGTGATATTCTGCACCCCTGCATTTATGCAAACTCTAAAAAACAGATGAGTGGCTGTGCTAAGGGGGGGTGTAATAATAATTCTATGTTGCACAACAGCTTCACACTGTAGAATGTCTCGTTCACCTGATAGCAAATAGGGTCCCCACAGTAAAAACAAAACAAAAAAGTGCTTGATTGTATATTTCATAGACTTCAGTCACGCCTGAATAAGATTTAAGAACTGAACCTATCCAGCTTGTACTGACTGCAGACTGCTGGGAGGCCGAGCAGCTCATTTTTCTTACTTTTTTTTCTGGTCCCATGTTTCTTAGCCTCCCAAGTGTCTGATGTAATCAGCATCCAGACATTTGTTAATAGGAAGCAAGACAATGTGGGAGCCAAAAATAAAACCTTGAAGTTTTTTTTCCCCTCTGTGTAAGAGGTAGGGCTTAACCCTGATAGCTCATTTATACCAACTTAATTGTCTTATTATTCAATATGCATAAAAATGGGGCACACACAAGTACTTTATTATTTGATGTGCTTTTGTCAGGCCTAATGTATAACGATTGCACTAGACTGGGATGTCAAATATCACAGCAGGGTTTAATATTTACCTAATACACTCCCATTGCCTCCTGAAAGCATCAGTAATTAGCCGATGGGTCACTTTGTGTTTTATTTCTGGGAAAATGCTGAATTCTGCCGTACCCTGATCCTCCAGGAGTGACACTGTAGCTGTGTCTGACATTACAGTAAGTCTCTTGGTGCACAGTGTTCTTTTTTTTTTTTACTGGAAATGGAGCGAGGAGAACATGAATTTGTGTGAAAAAAAAAAAAGTAGTAAATGCTGCACAGAATCATTACTGAAGGCAAAAGAAATGGCTGAAGCTGTGAGACAAATTGCAGTGGCGTCAGACATCACGGCTGTCGCATTTGGCCAGCATCTGATGTTTGATCTGTTTTAATCCCAGTGTATTCTTTTTCGAAGGCTTAAAGAAGGAACTGAAAAGAGACTTTCTAAACCAGGGCAGTTTATGCTTTGCTTAGCCATTATGTTGGAGCGCAAGTGCTCTAGAGAGATCAATGGCGAAGAGCAGCAGTGTGGGTGACAACAAAAGACACATTGTTGTCCTTCAAGTATTTTATAAAACCGACACGGTCAACTTTACGCTACTCCGTAACGATATTTGTTATTATTTTGCCTCTTGTTCGATGTTGTTTGCTTCTTGTCAGCCTGCCCGAAAATGTTAAATCCACTGAATTCTGGTTTAAACCAGGAAAAAATGTGCCTCTCCTTCTCTGGTTCTGTTGCATCCGGGGTTCAACTGTTTACGTTTGCCTTTTAAGGCATTTAACAAACCCTCTCATCCAGAGCGACGCACATCACTGCTTATGTAGTCCACATCTGTTCTTCATACCTCTAAAACTACACTTAAATTAACACCTCCGTTTAATCAAGTTACTGCCTGCTAAGTTACACACCTTAACAAACCCTGCCAAAAAAGGCAGGTTAATACACAAGTAAGGAAACCATTTAGAGAGTAAATGCCCACGTTTTTTTTTGGTGATAATTAATAGGAAATGTGCATGTTGTGTGTCTGCAGTTTCAGACTGTGTCCTGCTACACTGGTAAATATTTATACTGAAGATTGGTGCTGACGGGGTTGCTTGTGTGCATGTATTTTTGTAGGTGTGTGTGTGTGTAAATGGACAGTTTTGAGCTGATGTCGGTGGCGACCCTGAATTTCAACTAAATGCATAATTAATAGCATTGTGTAACTAAATGGCATGAACCTGAAGCACCTTTAAAAAAAATACTCCGCTGCCACGCACAATTCTGATTAATGTGCTTGTTGCTCTTAACTTTCTTTTAGAGTTGATAAAGTTCTGGTGAGCTGATTTAATGCCTGTGCTGTGAATGAAAATTATAGACTAATCAAATCAAGGGTACTCTTTGTGGAGCGTTTTGTTCAAGAGACTTTGAAACACAATGGCACTAATTACGATCCCTTTGTGACAGTTGCATTGTGTTCAAAGTTGTATTGTGTACAGCTTTGCGTCGTCCCGGCATATGAGCCCATGTTACTAAAACCTCTTCTAAACGGGGGGGTACAAAACCAAATCCTATTTATAAAAATACACTTGGAACATGCTAGTTACCGTGGCAAAAGTTACAAAGGCTGTAATTTTATGTCATGATGGTGAACAGAAACACAGAAGAGTGATGTCTCATATAAAAAAGCATTAAATTGTTCTGCATACACCAATCAGTTATAACATCAAAGGGCATGTGAGCAACAGATGTGGAGCTTGGAGAAATGGAAGAAGTTGGCATGCTCTGAATATTTATTTTGTTTTTTTACATCATGTGGATAGGCTTAGTGTTGTGCAGGTAAAGATGAAGACACACTGGTGGAGGCATTTGGATTCTCTGAGCAATGTGTCATCTGGGAAACGTTTACTCCTGTCATTCATGTGGGAATTATTTCAACACCACCTACCTAAACATAACCTTAATACAACCCTTCAGGGAAACTGTATTTTCTAATGGTAGTGTCCAGCAGAATGTGGAGTCCTGCCACACTTCAAAAATTGTTTCTGACAAAAGATTTCAAGGCTTTGGCTTGGCCTCCAAATTCCCCAGATCTTAAACCAGCTGAGCCTTTGTGAGATGTGCTTGACAAACTAGTCCCTCCATGGTCCCACCTCACACATTACAGGACTTATGGGATCTGCTGCTAATGTCTTGGTGCCAGTTAACACAGCACACAGGTCAGACCTGTTTTTGGTGACACGAGAGGGGTCTATGCGATATTAGGCAAGTTGCATTTGACTGCACGGTAAAACAAAACCAAAAATAAAATAAATGAAAACTAAATTCATAGCAGCAACAGTCGCATCAAAGCTACCCACTTTAAAGCACAAATTGTACATGGAATTACTCATGTCAAATCTATTTCGAGAACATCTAAACATGGCAAGTTAAATCAGAGGGCATTTATCAGAGTGCACAAACATAACCACCTCAGAAATGGACAGTAATACTTCGGTGTCTATTATTGGTCCAAGGGGTGGCACTTCATAGCCCCAGTGTACGATCACGGCATAACCAGTTAACCACAAAGGCTACATTCACAAGCCTTATTTGATTCCTCTGTTCTGCTCTGATCCAATTTATCTTGGTGATTCATGAGAATCATTAAGGATCCTGTGTCCTGACATGCATGCACACATACACATCACATGAATGAACCTGCGGGGTGTTAGAGATGTCGATGAGAAAATGTATGTAAGCATGAACACAGAGTTTTTAAACAGGAAAAGAAAACAAAGCAAACAGCCAAAGACAAACACCAGACAAAAACTAATCAAGTAATACTAGGTCAAAATAATTAACTAATATAGACAGAAACGCAGTGGTATAAATACAAAGTAGAGAAATGAGAATACTTGGGCAAGGGAGGAGATGGAACAAGACCCATATGATTAGGATTACAAGGCTATGGTGGAGCTAAGGCTGATACAGCAACAAACTTCACAGAAGATGGCTAAGGTAGACAAAGGTGGAGAACTTCAATATAATAAGACAATAACATGGACAAGAAAGCATGGGAAATAAATGCAAGAAACATGCAAAAACCAGGAAACTGGAAAACCAAAGTGTGACAGAACCACAGGCATTATGTCAAAAATGTGTTCAATGAGAATTTATGACAGGGAGACAAAGGAAGTACACGTGAGGGGCATTGCTTTGGCAGAGTTCACTGGTGATCGTTTGAGGTTAATCGCTGGAGCCATGCTAAACGTGAATGATGGTGCACATTCAGTGACTAAACAAAATTGTTTCAGTCTGAATTTACTCGTGAATGTCACATTTGATTTGTGTGTATGGTGCTTTAAAAAGATAAGGCTGGTAAATCAGACAATTTGCACCATTTCCACCTGGCAATGCCAATGTAGCCTTAGAGACCAATTCTAAGATCCCCCCCCCACACACACACACACTTTAACACACAGCAATAGGAAGCCATTATACCTGCTGTTGCTCACTGACATGTTGCTTTTAGCTCCTTTAGCCAGATCCATCCAGCCTTTTAGCACTTGACATGTTTTATGCCACATCCAGCAATTATGGATAATCTCAGCTTGGATGAATCTATTTTTCTCACCAGGCCACAGAAAGGTCTCAGTCATTTCTATTTTATTTGTAGCCAATGAGTGTTGTTGTAGGTTTATTGTTATATAGTGCAATCAAAATGAAAGAAAAAGAGGCTACCACCCACTCACCATGGATAATGACTTTCAATGGCTTCTGTATTTCTTCTATGGAAGAAAAAGTGACCTAGATCATTAGGTTACCACATGTCTGGACATAGGCATTGATCAGTGACCAAAGTTATTGATCTTAGGCTTCTAAATGATGGGAATTAGATTCCTGGGACAGTTTGGTTTGTATACTGTTGTCTTTGGAGGACATATGGACATTAGTGGGCTGCCTGTTAGAGTGGAGCAGAGGAGGAGAATTGTTACGCTGCTATGCTGCTGGGTTTAGTTTTTAGCACAGCCTGCTTGAAAGTGATGGAATGACAACTGTTTTTTTCTTAAATAGACTAAAATGGACAGTTCACAATTACTGCTGGGAAAATACATGATTTCCAGATTGCTATAACTTCAACTAAGCATGGTTATTTTCTATGGTTTTATAGTATAATATGTAATGAATGCAACTTTCTTCTGTTGGCTCATCCAGGCTTGTCCGGGATTTATGTGATTGGTATTCTCAGGGTGAGAGCATGGTGGAAATTGGGTGTTTTGGTGTGTCAGTTGGTGTATTACTGGTGCTGGTGCTGTTGGTGTTGGCATCTTTTGTCCTGCAGTAACTCTTCAAGGACACATCTTTAGGAAAGCTGGATACTCAAAAAAAATGGCAACATGATAGAAATTGCTGCACATTTTGAAATCTCAGTGTCGAGGCAACTGTCAAAGAAAGAAATGAAGAAGTCTGTCATGGAAAAGCTTACTGAACTGCTGATTACATAAAATGATCTCAATGTGAACCGTTCTCTGCATATGACAAAGGCTTGGACCTAAATGTCAGTGGTGAAAAATGCAAAGTTTGTTGAAGCTTTTGTACTCTATTGCAGCCAACATGAGATCTAGAGGAATAATGCATGGCTTTTCCCTTCTACCTGCCAAGTTAAATACAAGCCTAGGATAATAGTCGCAATACAAAAAGGCATAAAAACCGATTAAATACAACCAAATAAGAGCTGCTGTATTTGGTTGTAAGGTGCCATTATCAGAATAAATAAAAATGCTGCTACATTTGGCTGTAAAATGTAACATCTGAAATATTAATGAATTGTGAACATTTTCAAGCCATTTCCATAGACAACTGTTTTTGAACTGTGACAACTACAGTCCATTATGGAAAATTTGAATACATTTTGTGTCCTTTATGAATCGATTTTGAATCGGTAGAGATAGAATCGCGATTCTTTTGTGAATAGATTTTTTTGCCCATCCCTAGTGAAGATAGTCACACACTTTGAGTGATGCTAAGGTAAAAGCCATATACGGAGGATAACGATCATAAGCTACCATTGAAATTTGGGACAGAAGCAGAGTAGAGGGTCAAGATAAAGTATACATCTGATTAATGAGGAATGCTCAGGGCCCAGTGGGATGTCTCCTTCTGAATTTTCTATTGGGTTGGTAAATGACAGCAATGAAAATGGCTCTCCTATCATAAAGCCCATAGCTGGGTGCTGTAACTCTGCCATTGAGAGTGTGGTCTGGAGACTTTATGGTTTTTAAGTCACCTCAGTCCCGCAATAACAGTAGTAAAGCTCTAAAGTAGAGCTGATAATGATTAATTGAGCTTTAATTATTGTACAGTGGTCTTTGTAGCCAAAGTATTTTGCACAGTTCTGACTCCAAACCCTTCATTTTTTGGACCTTGTCCCCTATGCCTTAATAAACTAATCCTTTATGGTCCTGTAAGTTTTTACAAGGTAGGTATGTTTGCTTACAATTTTCAAAACCACAAATTAAAATCGCATGGAAAATGTAAATAAAAAATGCAGTCTATTTTATTTTTACTAATTTCATTGCAGACAGTAAGAGCCCATGATATTTCATGGTCAAATTCATTTATCGATTCCTGCATTTCAGGCAGGCAACACATTCCAAAATAGTTGGGACTGGAGCAATTTAGGACTGATAATGAGGTAAAAAAAATTTAGAAGGTCATGTCAAAAGATGTTCTGCAAAATATTTGAGGAGCAAAGCTTTTTTTTTGTCAACATAATTTTTTTTTTGGTCAACAAATGTGTGAGGATATGAAAAAAATGCCTCTTAAACATTTACCGTGCAAAAAAAACATCCTGTCCAAAGCACCACCAACTTCTCTTTGCTTGAATACATCTGGGGTAGACCATCATGGAAACATGATGTTGTCAGATGAATCAAGCTTCCAGACCTTTTTTGTGGAAGAAATGGACACTGTGTGCTCTAGACTAAAGACAATAACTCCAAAAGCCATCGTCTGTCATGGTATGGGTTTGTCCCAATGCCCCTGGCAAAGGTAAGTTATATTTCTGGGACAGTAGCATTACTGCAGAAAAATACGTTAAGATTTTAGAGCAACATATGCTGCCTTCAGGACAACACCTTGTCCAGGGATATCCATGCAATTTTTAACAAGACCTTGAGACGTGTTTGGAGGAAAAAAATGACACCTGAAATACTTTATCATTAGGTATCCTCAGTACCAACACATCTTAGTGCCGGCACTAGGTTGTGGGTTTGAATCTTAGGACTGCAAATGGCACCACTGGGGTACCTTTGAGCAAGATACCGTCTGTACAAACAGCTCTCCTGGGCACCACACAGGTAAATTAATTACATGCAATTACATGTGGTAAATGCTTTAAGATCAGGGTGCCCAATTGGTTTCCAGCACAGTTGTACGGGACGCTGGTGTTCAGCAAGCTTGTTCAGGGTATAAATAAAGAAACATCACTGTGTTCTTGGATGGACAAGGATTCCAGTGTGATAGCGTTAGGATTAGGGCTGGGTATTGTTGCCGATTTCCTGAATCGATCCGATTCCGATTCACAAGAGCATGATCCGTTTCGATTCTCGATCAGATTCGATATCGATTTCTTTACAGATTTCTTTGTGTTAATACTAGTTAGGCTTGGTTATAAAAGGACCTGAGTGGAGGATCTCCCTATGTTGATGGACTGTACTGTAATATTACCTGAGGAGAGTAAACTTTTCCAATAAGTGTTTATTTTATAATTCATCCAATCCAACATTATAGTATTGTCTGTTTAAATTAAAACAAATTCTGCACATGAATAACATGAATAACTGTAACTGTTGACAGGAACTGTGTGTGTGTGTGTATGAGGAACAGAGAAGGAGGGAGAGTCAAGAATGAAAACTTTCAGGTTTTATTTAAATTCTTACATTCATAACAATGACAGAGTTAGTAGCCCTGTTTTGAAAATGTCGATTTGACAATGAAATGATAACCACAAAAATGGCTGAACAAGTGTAACCATAAAGTTAGTAAAAAAACAAACAAAACAACAATGACCTCAACTGGTTACATAAAACAACTGTCAACACTTGCTCAGCTACCACGGCAAATACAGTCTAGGAAATTATGCTTGACTGATAAGACTCTCTTACTCTTCAGGTATTAAGAGATTTTTCTGGAGGAAAAGTGAAAGTGATCAGTTGGTCATACACACATGGGATCGAACCCACACTCTCTGATCGCAGGGCGAGTGCTCTAACCACTGAGCGGAGTGAGTTTATATAGCCTTTTTTAGTTGACAGGAAAAGATTGATCTGTGAAATTTTGAATCGATATCGTATTTTTTGAACGAAAATCGATAATGATCGGTGAATCCATTTTTTTAACCCAGCCCTAGTTAGGATAGAATAATACTGTTTTGAAGTTTTGTTGAAGTGGTTTTGAGATATGCATTGATATAGCCTTATTTTACTGTGCTTTATTTCAGTCAAATTGTTTAACTGATAGTTTCTGCTCAAAGTACAAATGCTTAAGTTTCTACAGGCAGACAATATTTTTACAGTGTATGAATACTGTGGTTGCCGTTCTGTTCATTCTGTTAATTGTGGCGAAATGACTGAAAAAGCATATGAGTTTGGGGTCTCATAATAGACACTTTTATATATGTGGCCCTAAATATGACAGGTGGCAAAGACCTCCTGCTCCTGTCACCAATGCTGTAAAGAATTCTGGAGCTCCTTCGGAGCATTTCACATCAGCCCACTCTGCCGCTCTTTGCACCTTAACAATTTAATTAGGCAGAAGAATTGGTGGAATTGTCTTTTAAGAGTACATTGTTACATTCCCATGTCTTTGATCTGGCCCTTAATCTCGACAGCTATTATTTATCCTAACTGAGGAGTTGAGCCGAACATTGACCGTTGCATTAGGCTATTTAAAAACAGAGAAATAGTACTTTTATTCTACCAAGATGGTCCCTAAAACTATTTATGCTCCAAATTGCAGAGGAGGCAGGCGCTGCTGACTCATTATGCGCTCTCACAAACAAACCATAATAGACCCAAGATGATTATCTTCTGTATTCATCACGCTGGAAATGATTGCATAATCACTGTAATTTCACTATTGCAATTTAAATTTCAGTTGTGAAATTCAAAGTCCTTGGATGGGGGAAATGGAAATTCAGCCCTTTCAGCAGCTAATGCACATGTCTGGGCACAGGCATATGGGTGGGGGTGGAAGGTTATTCTGTAAACAGGCTTATTTTAGGGATGGCTGTGGCCTCGCATCTAAATAAATACAATCTCTAAGCGCTTCTCATGCCGTGGAGCGGCTCGGCACAAAAGGCATGATATCACAGGGGCTGGCGGAAGGCTATTCATTAAGCGTTCCATCACTTTCCAGAGCCATCCCCTTCGTTTACTTCTTGATTTCTTACTTCAAACTTTCGACAGCATAACAATCGGATGAGATAGCAGTAAAAACTTTTCATAAAGCCCTAACTCTGAGTGGGCCATTGGCTAAAAACAATAGTGCATTAGCATACTTGTTTCCCATCTATCAGCAGACTGTGCCACAGCCACACGCTCATTCATCACCTACACTGCTCAGAAAGTCCCAAGCCTCAGCACTCTCATGGGCTCAGAGAGATTGCTGAGCTGTGATTACATTTGGCTTGACGTACCCCGGCAAATAACTTTTCAGTAGTTTGGGGGTTGCTGAATCAAGCATAAAGCCAAAGCAGGTGTGTGTGTTTGTGAGTGATTCATTATTGAATGTAACCTTTGTCTACAATCTAGGTAAGACCAAATGTTTCAACTTTATTGTGTTTAGAAGTAAATGTGTGTGTGATTGTGTGTGTGCGCGCGTGTGTGTGGGTGTGTATTATATAAAATATAAAAAAATATATAGTCTTGCAGGCCTTGGGAAGCGGCCAGTTCACGCTGGCTGAGAGACCGAATACACACCTAAATCAGGAAAAATGGACAAGTGTTACAGTCGGAGTGACTCTGACAAGAGCCAGAATGTGATGGCTAGACACCTGGGTCCAAGCACCTCCAAAACAATAGGACTGTGGGTGGTATCTACCCAAAATGATCTATGGAATGACAACTGGTCCAGCTGTGACAGGGTCATGAGTGCCCAGGATTCATTAATGCATGTGGGAAGCAAAGGCAAGCTCATCTGGTCTGATCCCACTGAACAAATTTTTTTCACATAGGGGTGCAAAGCCAAAGACTAGTGCCCATTCTGACCCACATCTGCAGCCAGCAGCACCTACAGTGGACTCATGGGCATCAGAAATGGACCATGGAGCAACAGAAAAGGCTGCATGGTCTGATTAATCACTTTTTTAATGTAGACAGTTGGGTGCATGTGCCTCATTTGCCTGGGCAAGAGATGTCAAAGTGTTCTGCTGGAAAACTCTGCATCCTGGAATTCATATGGATGTTACTTTTACGTAAACCACTTATCTAAACAATACTGCAGACAGATTGCACCCTTAAATGGCAACGGTATTCCCTATTGGCTGTGGTCTCGTTCAGCACGATAATGCAGCTTGTTATACTGCAGAAATTGATCAGAAATGGCTTGAAGAACATGACAAGGAGTTCAAAGTATTGATTTGGTCTCACAGCTCCCCAGATTTCAATCAAATTGAGCATCCGTGGGATGTGCTGGATAAACTAGTTCAATCTATAGAGGTTCAAAGCTTTGAGGATCCCTGATATTATCTTGGTGCCAGGTTTCACAGCATATTTTCTCACACTTTTTCTGGAGCTGTTTTGCTAAAGAGGCTGTAATATTATGGCTGACCACCTGTGAGAGTGGAGTGGTGGATCAGTCTCAGCAGTGACACTGACATGGGGTACGTTTGGTCAAGCGAGCACGTGTTAGAACCAGAGCTGATGTTGGATAAGAAGATCTGACTAGAACCGAAACCTGTCTTTACGGATCTCACATTGGAACAGGAAAGGGCCTTGCTTAAACTGTAAGGAGCTTGAAACGTCTTTGTATTGTCCTTGTATGCTGTAGCTTTTATATTACCCATCACTGGATTTAAGGGACCAAGCCTAAACCCTAAATGCAAAGGTACCATTCTCCCGGTGCCCAGCAAACCCTGATTTGTCAAAAGGATCACACTCACAGAGGACTGGGGCAGATCTAACTGGACTGACATTTATGCAAAAATATATTAACAATAAATGTTCTACCTAAAGGCCTTTGCTGATAAATTGTAAATATTTAATTCTAATTATATTGTAACAAGCCCTACAGTTTTGTTTATCAATGTCTGGTTAGAATAAATCATTTGATGCCACAGTTGTTAGGTCTTATCTTTCTCATTCATATATTACTAGGCCAGTAAGATTTTTTACAAATTATTTTTGCCTCAGTTTTGCAACCTCATAATGACAATAATTGTAATACAGTAATGAAGCATTACACATTTCTCAGGTGATTGCAGTGATCAGGTATAAAGTCTCAGTACAGCATTCCTGCCAATTAACGTGCAATCCTACTTCTTTCAACTGCAAATGACAAATTTTACCATGACACACTACACAAAGACTAATTAGGAAATAATTGAGAGCCAATTAGCTATACTGGGCTTTGTGAGTTTTTTTATTGAAACATAATTTATTTCTTTTTAAAATAATTGCCATTCATGAGTGTTCTCTTCAGAACCTTCCCATGCCTATCAGACACATCCATTCTTGTATTCCCCAGAGCCCCTCAACCACTCGCAGCTTCTAATCTAACAGTAATGACATTTACAGCTGGCAATGAGTGCCTCGCCTGTCGAACATTTTTCACGACGCCGCTACCCACCACATGCAAAGCACAAGACATTTTTACACTCTCTGGGATGTGATATTTCCTTCATTTGCATAATGATGTCCCCTGTTTGTGATAAAGCCTCGCATCCATCTCAGCAAGCCCCCCCCCAGTGAATGAGCCATGAATATTTGTGGTATTACAATGAAAATGGACAGCAAGACAGTAGGGCAACTTGTGACAGGCCAATAAAACAAGGAGCCCAAAACTACTGGAGGTAGTCTTCTGGAGCTTCCAGATTTATATTTTCACAACTGCTGTGCAAACTCTCAGCAAACGTTTGAGAATTGACTGGAAAGAGAGGTGTTCCTAAAACAAAAGGAGCTGGATTAAATAGGATGAAGTTTGCTTATATAATAAGAATGATTATTATTATTATTTTCAATATTTCTTGATGAATGGACCAAATTAAATTACTGGGTAAAAAAAAAACTTTCATTCAGAGTTAATATTGTTTTTTGCTAAAGTTTAGTTTGGGGAACAATATTTTCCTCTGATAGCCATGATATATTAATCATACAGAAAATAGTTAAGAAGTAAATAATAACCAAGAGACAAACATTTGAGAATTTAAATAAAATAAGGACATTAGAAGTGAATCGTGTTTTAGCAGTAGGATTATCGATTTTTAGCTATAAATATCTAGAGAGTCTATAACTACCTCGTATTTATTTATGCAATGCTGTATGCCTGTGGGGGGCTCCTGGCCAGACCACATATTTCTTCTTTTTCAACTCCCATGTGAATTATGTAATTTATAGCCGTGTGTAATGCCTGAGCAAAACGAAAAAAAGCAGAACATAGTATCTTCACTCTTTGTCTCTTTATCATTTCCACATACCATACTGCTTACTCCCACATGACCACCAGGTAGCAGGTATTAGCACAGTAGTAACACTGACAGGTCTTAATGTTAGTATCTGGTCTGTGTTGCGCTACTACGAGTGTATCAAACAGAAGTGGAGCATTTTTAACTGTGTCCAATGACTGTCTACCCTATTAGGCACATCTAATCTGTTGGTCTACCTTGCAAATGTAGGTTACTGATGATAGTTCTGATGCTTCACAGTTTGTGTTAGTTGTCCTGTAGTCCCACATCAGTGGTCAGTTTCCAGACACATTATCTAGATATTTTTTGTTGATGTCTATTTGCTTGGTGGACTGTTCTCAGTCCAGCAGTGTCAGAGGTGTTAAAATCTCCATCAGCACTGTGGTGCATGATGTATTCTGTGCAATACACAAACACACAAAACACTAACATGCCAATGTCATGTCAGTGTCACTGCTGGGCTGAGAAAGATCCGCTTCCTGATTAACTACAGGTTGTCCTGTGGTGGTTCTTACATTTAATGAATAGGGTAAACAGAATGAATACATGCAAGCTATGCCTGTGTAGTGGTTCTTATTAGGGCTGGGCAATTAATCGAAAAGGAATCGAAACCGACATTCAGAATCTATAATCGGTCCAAATTTTCCAGGTCAATTATTTCAATTACTTTCCCTTTAAAAGCACGACCGCGTGTGGAGTCACTATTTTTAATTCGAAAAACATTAAAAATTGATTTTGTTTCCAAAAGTGCAAGTTATTTAAAACAACAAGTGACTGTTCGTTTTAGGTAATGTGTGCTTTAATTTCAGTTGTTCAAAATTGATGTTCAATAAATAATCACAGATAGTAGATTAGTGTGTTTCCTTAAATTATTTTAAAATCAAGTAATGCCCCCTTCATTCGAAAATCTCTCACTTGTAATGTGTGAGCATATTCACTGTAAAAAACTTGTCAGTGAACTATGAAGGCAAAAAAAATAAAAATAAAAATAAATAAATACAATAATCGTTCATTAATCGTAATCGAGTTAAAATGTTCAATTAATTGAGATTTTGATTTTAGGCCAAATCGCACAGCCCTAGTTCTTATAAAACTGACTACTCGTGCAAACACAAAGTACCTGATAAAATGGCTAATCTGTGTACAGTAAGCTGAAACCGAGACCAGGAATTTACAATGATGTACATGGCAACCAAGTTCAGCATGGTGTTACAATCTGTGTGTGCAGAGAGAATAAAAAACGATGTAATGTTTACAACATCGTTCAGTAGAATATAATCGGTGGCAGTAGTTGCACTTATTTTTGTCAGATAATAAAACTCCCAAACCCTTCAAAGCACATCCAGCTCTTCATTAGGATGTAGATGTGGTTTATGACTGGGAGCTATAATAACTGTAATGATCAGAATGGCCTTTTTAAAACAACAGGTTCAGTTTTTGTGTAAGGAGCAGGAGTGCTGATCAACAATCACATGAATCACATTGTCACATGAGCATCTTGGAATTTGACTCAAGATCAGCCCTAGTGTCTGGAATGGCTGCCTGTAGTGCTAATGCATGTTTATTTTTGTAGCAGTCATCTTCTGTGTGCTAAACAAGTCTCCAACACCTAAATGAAGGCTGCACTATGAGTATGTTCAGAAGTTTTGGGGATTTATTTGCTACAGAATCATTTTGGGTGACTGTTGCCTTCTAGTATTTTAAAGTACACCAGCCTCGTAGCTCTGGTACTAAATGAGCCCTGCAGTAAGTAGAAACTTGTCTGAACTATATTTAATTGTGCATCACTGCCTTCCTCTTGTTGCACAATGAATGACATCTGATGAAGCTGAAATTTGGTTGGTTATGACTGAGTCATGCTTGAAAAACGGGCTTAAATCACAAAGCATATGCCCAGATAGGTTCTTGCAATTTCATATTATATCCATAATAGCAATCAGAGAAGTTAAAATTGCATTATATGAGAAAAAGCAACATTGACCAGATATTGTTTATTTACACTATTGAGTTTATATTTTATACTATGCACATAAAAAACTGCTGCAAACAGCACATATCTGAAAGATACAGAAGGCTCACAGTGAAAGGTGAGATGAAGCAAGGAATGAGAGAAAAATTCAACGAAGCACCAGCAATGGCCAAAAGTCTTTTGGGCTCAGTGGAAGTACAGATAAACCTTCGAGGAGTCAGTAAGGCCAGGAAGAAAATATACTCTGCTCTGGTGTTTAAGATGAATCCAGTACTATATGCATTCTCTGGAGCTTGTGCTTTGTTCAACTGAACCCTAAACCTGTCTGTCAACAGCTCCAATGCTTTCGGGCCATCACACCAACGAAATGAGAATCCGGGGTGATTATTCACTCATTTGGGTGAGCTGATGGCCTGCAGGGAAGGTCAGAATATCATGGGTTAAAATCCCAGGACACCTAGTGGCACCTCTGTTCTACCCTCAGTTCTATGCTGTGTTCCTGGTGGCCCGCTGCTTCACTTGGTGAACGGGTTCAGTACAGACGAAGAATTTCTAATGTGGCGTGTTGAAGTATGACAGAATGGTCACTTACAGTATACTGCTATCATGTACTAATTAAAGTTTTATGACAATGTCGTGGCAGGAGTATTAATTATTCTAATTCATTTTCATAATATGATTAGATGTCTTTTGAATGTGGTTTATTTTGTATTATTTCATTTTTAATGTATCCATTTCACTGTTTCAGTTATTCTGTGCCCAGTGATATCCTGTGTTTCTTAGGCTCCAGGGCCTACAGGAACGTGTTGATAATGCCTTAGACAAAATATTCTAATGTTTATCTGTTAACTCTCTGTCTTATGAAAAGTCTTGAAGGCCATCTCTTAGGAGATTTTGGGTTACTATGGAGATTGGGGGTCGTCCGAGAAGTGA
>JBBMFX010262999.1:0-19739 GCA_037832545.1 Rhabdalestes septentrionalis | reverse complement strand
AATGGCAACAAAGGCACTTTCGGTTTTGGCCGAATTTTTTTTATTATAGGGGACTGAAACAGTGAAGACAGAATCATGAGGCAGATGAGCAACCACGGCCTCCCTGCGCCAGATTGGTTTAGGATGTCTGCTGTGTCCGTGCATTTCTATATTTCTAAGAAGGACGCGTGGAAAGCCGTTTGTCTCAATGTCTGGGTTTATTTATCAGATGAAATAAAGCCTCCCGATCGCCTCATTTCTCCTACTGACATTGGTGGTCTAGTGGTAAGGGCACTCACCCTGTGCTTAGGATATCACAGGTTCAAATCTCGCTTGATGGATGGGTTTAAATGCAGAGGCAGAACTTTGTGCTGTTCAGACTACGTGCTCTGATGTATAACAGTGTGATCATGTTTTGTCGGTGTTTTTTAAAAGGAAATAAAGTTTTTCAGTGATTACGGTTAATATATTTCAGTCTTTGTTTTGATACACTATTTTGTTCTAAGCCTACAGAGAATGTTGTTTATCTTTCACCAGCAATTGCTCCGAATGCAATTTGGTCAAGCACTAGTTCTATGAGAGAAGATATTTAAATGTATAATATTTCAGATTTCTTGCTTTTAGGCTATTGAAGAGTGGGGCCAAGGAAAATATTCCGGTTCGCTTTTCTCCATTGCCGGTTTTTGGTTTAGGCCCCAAAAAATATTTTCGGTGCATCCATAATATTTATATATATTTTTTTTTTATTTTTTATTTTATATATATATATATATATATATACACACACATATTTTTTATTTTTTTTATTTTTTACTTATATAATATAATATCACATATATCGTCTGGTGGAAACCTTGTTACTCCACCTTTGGCTTTTGTTGTTGTTGTTTTTTTTCATACTAGTGGTCTCCATATAGGTAGGTAAAATTTAGAAATGATTAACCAATGAAAAAAAATGGGTAAAATTCGATTGCAATGTGTGTATTCAGATTTTTGATCAGTTGATCGGTACGGACATTCAAGGATCCTTGAATGGTGTCAGAGACACCATTCGGTGTCAGAGAGAGAGTCTATGGTGTCAAGTTTCCCGGATCAGGACTAAATGCGGAGAAACATTAGTGGAAAAAAACACACCATGAACTCAAACAGACTTTAAGACAGTAAAGCTCAGGTTGGTAATAAGAAAGACGTTTGTTGTGTTTTAATTGAAATTAATCAGCCCTTGAATGCAGCTATGCGTTTAGATGTCCTGACCCATAAATGGCTTGGTAGGCCTAAGTGTCAGCAGGTTCCCTTCAGTGGTTCAGCAGTAAAATGCTGAGAACTGAATGAAGAGAATCAGAAGAGAGTTTGAATCCATGTGGCGAATTATTTTCCCCTTTACTTTTGCCCACAAAACACAAAATAATTGAAGATAAGACAGCTTAAGAGCTCAATGTCTTAATTAGCTGTAATATGTAACAGCACAAAATACTTCTCAATTATTTTGGAATGTGTTGTTGATAGGGAGGTTAATTAAAGGTAGGCAACACTACAAGTGCAGGAATAAAACTCTAGTTCCAATTGCTTTAAGTAGATTATTTTATTGGAACTATTACACAAGAATCCAACCTCACTGATGTTCACTTGCTGCTGTGGGCTGATAACATTCTGTTTAACAAAATGAGCTGTGAAATTATTCCCAGGATGTACAAAGGGATGCACTCTACATGCCACAACCCAGCAACCATTAGCAGGTTCATACAACCACTACAGAACACAACGTGCTTAAAATGTGCCTTAATTTACCCCTGAAAATACACCAAACCCCTTCATTCCAATTAATGCACTTTATCTTTACTTGCTTATCTTCACCATCCTTACCATCTTACCTTCATACTGTTTCTACTGTTTTCTTCTACTCTTTCTTAAGGTTAGGCTTTGCAAAAATCATTTCACTGCATGTTGTACCAAGTATGAAATTGTATGTGACAAATAAAATCTGAATATTAATTTAAGTGGCAGTCAATTTGTAAAACCGACCCCTTCATTTTACCTTAAAAGTGGATTTAAGGCGTGAGTGTGAAACCCGTTTATCTTAAATTTAAAGAGTTAATTCTATGATTTGAAGGGGCAGAGTTGAAAAGGTGAGAGGTAAATTCAGTAGTCCACCCCAAAATCAGCCTTAATCTGTGCACATTTCCCCTTAATTTTCCTTCATTTCCTGTATGGGAAAAAATTGCGGTAAAATAAGGGGTTTGGTTTCGTAGTGAACGTCCCACTGTGCGGTGAAACTGGTGTTGTGAAACTTCTGTTTTGAAAATGAGGTTCCCTCCAAATGATTATTTAATAACAAAATAATTATATAAAAAAAAAAATTATAATATGGTTGGTGTGCAATAATGGTCACAGCAATCAAAAATATGACATAAAAATGCTTCAGCTAGAACAATGATAAAACCAAGTCCATCTACAACATGCAGATTATGACAGTGCCTCACATTTGTACTGTTAATTTTGTCATGAGTATAGCGAGAGAGAGAGAGATAGAACAAACGACATGCCTTTGTTGTCTCTGAAAAACAAAAGATAATGAAAGTTGACGCCACCATTAGTGGAAAAGTAGCTGACAGACAGATAATGGTAAAAGATTAAATACATTTAGTGCTGAATTATGACAAATCTATCCTATATCCTGTGCCTTGAGATCGAACCATTCTATCTCCAGCGATAGATTTAGCATTTGCCTGTTCTAGTGACGACCACAGATCCTGCATGTAGTCCCAGAGCTTCTGAAAGACAGTTAAACAAAAATAAAATGGTCATTTTACTTGCTAACAGCACAACAGTGTTCAATGACTTGTGAAATACAGAGGTCAGACGAAAAATGGCATAGATAATCTATACGAAAATCATTTCTCTTTCTCCCACAAAACCAGGCTCCTGTCTCTTTGAAGGACCTAGAAAAGTAAAAGCCACATTTATGTTTCATATTTGATATCGCTGGTAAAATCTGACAAAAGTCATGCAAATCGTTTGTAGCGTTTTCCTCGAATTCTCTTTAAGGTGATTCCTAGGTTGGTACTACGTTTTTTGGCTATATCTCATCAATACGTTTTTTTTAACTGAAGAGGAGGACTTTCCTAGTAAACAGGCACCATGTTGGGTGTTAGCGTCCTTCCTATTCAGTGGTCTTCTCCTTCATATCCTTTATATCTGGCCTAACATGGTTAGCTGCGATTTCTTTCTTAATTTTAAACCAGCCAAATCAAAGAGTGTCATTTGTTATTTACCTGTCTATTTATATTAAAGTAACCATGTGGAATTTTCTCCACCTTATTCACAGCTGCAGCATTGTGCTGCTTGCCTTACAAGAAGCTTTGGGTGGGTAGGACCATGCACAGTCACGTGATAACCTGCAGGCCCTGTAAATCAAATATTAAAGCTCCTGTTCAGTCATTTCATTGATGGACAGTCTCTGGATTTACCAGAATCAGAAAACTTCACAAGAACAATCGGAAATATAAAACAAATCCAATAGAACTAAAAGAAAATATGCAGAAATACTCAATATGAAATATGCAATGCTATATACACTGCTGGGTATAAATATGAAGACTGTAGATAAGTATTACGATGACGTTTTTGTGGTGAATTTACTGGCCTAAATAAGGAGTCTTTTGTCTAAAGATTTTTGAAATGATCAATGGTGGCTTATATGACGTCGAATCTGTCAAAGGACCAATAAGAGTTAACCATTTGTGTACATTAGCCATACTCTTTGGATTTTAAGCCATCATTGTGTGTTGCATTAAACATATAGAATAGTACAACTTATTTCATCTGCAGCAGTTCTGACTATAATGATCTACCCAAGCAACCCCTGAAGAACAGCACACAACCGAAACCACATTTTAACAAGGGCTCAGTCTCGTATGAACGTGCTGACTCATAAGGTTAGCTGGTGCAACCTCACTTTGTAGCTAATGAGGCTCGAATTGGCTTCTTATTCCCCTGATCCATGCTAAAATGCTGTTGGAGTAGCAAGATTTTCTTTAGCTAGAGATAAACAGAGACAGTATACTAATTGATATGAACAACCTTCTAGAAGAACAGATATAGCATAAAAAGGTGGAATAACTTGCTGAGTCGTCAGTGCTGAACAAGAACTATGTTCCCATTTTAAGTTATTTCACCCGGTGATGGAACTGAACTGCTGAATATGAACTGAAATCAGTTCTATAAAACAGCTGAACACACCATTGAAACACATTTCTAAAGTCTTAGACCCTGTTTACGCCTGTGTCACTTCATGTGTCTTGAATATCAGACAATATTTACAACTATGTGGACAAAAATATTGGGACGCCTAGCCATTACATCAGTTGGTCCCCCTTTACAGCTGTAACAGCTTCCCACAAGATTTTCACAAGATTTTGAAGTGTTTCTATGGGATTTGTGCCCAATCATTCATTCTGTCGAGCATTTATGAGGTCAGACACTGATGTTGAGCACAATCTCTGTTCCAGTTCATCCCAAAGGTGTTGGATGGGGTTGAGGTCAGGACTCTGTGTGGACCAGTCAAGTTCTTCCACGCTAAACTCACCCAGCCATGTCTCGAATCTCGCTTTATGCACTGGGACACAGTCATGCTGGACTAGAAAAGGTTCTTCCCCAAACTGTGTCCACAAAGTTGGAAATAATTAATTGTCCAAAATGTCTTAGTGGCCTGAAGCATTGAGATTGTCCTTCACTGGAATTAAGTAGGTGTGTCCCAATACTTTTCTCCATATAGTGTATCGTTACAAATCTTGCGGACAGTTCCTTGTGGCAGCTGAATGACATGAATGCCCTTCTGCCAGCTAGCACTGCAGAATATTAGAAGGGGAAGGAGGTAGGGTTGGAAAAGTAAATAGAAAGATGGCGAGGAGGTCAGTGAGAAAACGGAGAGCGTCGGAGAACGAGCGCTCCAGACTGTTGATCATAAATGGAATGCCTGGCCTTCCTGGTCTGGCGATCGGTAACAGACAGCCTGGCGTCATGGCAACATGACCTGCTGGCAGGATAAGTGAGATGTTGGAACCTGACGACACCCCGAGTGTGGGGGTGGACGAGTGGGAGAGGAATAGTGACACTGTAGAAGGACGCCTGCACCCACATTCTCGCAAACACACACCAAGAATCTTTAAAGCAAACAAACGTAAAACATTCTTCTTGGTAAATCAGATTAAAGGAAGGAAGGAGTCATCATGTTTGCCTGGGTTTATGGTTTTGCAAGGCACTGTGTGTAAAGACGCGAGGGTCGAGCCAGGCAGGATGAAACGGCAGAATCCAAGAGGTTTCATGCTATTACAAAAACACAAGGTTTTCCAGGGGATTACAAGGCGTGTACTACTAAATGTGAGTACTGGCTTATCACACCCAGATCGTGAGTAACTTGGTCATGTAAGGTAAAACTTCATGGCTAACCCGTACTTAGTACAAGCCCTGCCCCCACAAGCCCCGCCCCCCACACACCACTTCTCCGCAGCCAATTGTGTGCCTGGAAGACCTCAGCGCCTGAACTGTGATTGGCTCTCTCTGCAGGGCAAGAGTTTTAAAGACCGCCAGAATCTTTATTGTAATTTTTATTCCGTTGTTTCATTTTTATCTTTATTTTCATTGTAAAATATTCTATTTGAACAGGCCAAATGAGGTTTGAAATGAACACGATTTTGTGAATCGCAAATCAATGTACATGTATCTTTTATCATTTATCTTAATCAATATCATATATAAGCGATGGATGAGTTCACCTGCATTAAGTTCACCTTCTCTCCACTTATTGGATCCACATATCGTGTTGATTCAAGATTCAAGATTATTTATTTGTCACAGGCATAGCTATACAAGTGCAAAATGCAATGTAATGTCTCCTGAACATGGTGGTTTGTAGTTTTTTTAGCAGCGTCCTTAATCCATATCTAAAGAGCATCTCGCATTTCTTCCCACTTTGAGAAGTTTTTAGTTGTTTTTTCACCTTCACAGGCTGCTGGTCTATGCTGCTATAAATAATTTTCTTGTTCAACAATGTAACACAACTTTTATTCAGGATTAGAACATGACTTTGATGTTACAGTAGCAAAATTAACCAATGACTTTCCGTCCCTAATATGATCACCAGCTCATGCCAACACGAGGGGTGGGAATCAAATTGCTTTTAGAATTTTGAAGGCTCGTTTTGGCATGTGAAGCCAGAGAGGGCCTGTCAGGTGGTGCCACTATGTGTGGTTCTACACCTCGCCACCATCAGAAGGGACAGGACCCCAGTCCTGATGACTGTGCTCCTGACATTGTTGACCCTCGACCACCCACAGCTCGTGCTGAGAGAGAGGCAATCACACAGCAGTTTCTCACAAAAACAGACACAGTCTATGAACACATTGAAGCTTTCCCACGTCTTTGTTTATTTGCCCCCGTTGTTGCTAATGGAAAGTGAAAATTCATTAATGCACACATATCTTGATTAAAGACTGGTGAACGCATGGCAATACCTTCTTTTCACGCCTCTTAATTTCAGGCTTTGAATCAGAATCAGAAAACTTTATTTATCCTGGAGGAAATTGTTCGTGTTGACGGCCAAATCAGACCAACGCAGAGAGACACAAGAAACCAGAATAATGTAAAATAAAAACTTAGATAAAAGACTATAATAAAATAAAATAATAAATCTAAGTCGAAATAGAATCTGATAAAAAAATTTAATCTGAATAAAAATGAAGATCAGTGGAAAGACCACAAACAACCACAAAAGGAATATAAGTAGAAATATTGCACATGTTTCTTTACATAACATTTTGTTTTTATCACAGTCAAGCTCCAGCATGTGCTTGTACAGGCTGTGCATGTCATCTGCTCCGGCCTACATAGCCAACAGCCGAGAATCGGTAGTGTTTCATCACCCACATCCTACTGAAAATTAAAGGAGGACATTTGTCATGTCGCATCAACATGCTTCACACTTAGTGAAACAGTCATTTGCACACTCACTTGTGCTTCAGGATGACAGGAGATGTGATCTGCAGGTGGAGCAGCTCAATATTTCCCCTCCACTGAAACAACACAGCAAATGGAATGTCATGACTGCACAAATGTACACACTGTACAGAGTGAATGTTTTATTACCCTGTACAGAAAGGGTGGACACTCCCATTAGGATAGAAAGTGATGAGTAACTTTGTATTGATTTGCTCTCCAAGTGGACCCAAACCTTCCCTTCATTACATTACAGCTGCGCAACCTCCTCACTATAAGGCTCGAGCATGCAGGGCTGTACTGTTGTGTTGGTGTAGGTAGATTATGATGAAGTCTCATCTGATCAGATCATCATTTCACATGTCTGTTGATGGGGCGGTTGCTGGCTTGGTGGTTAGGGCGTTGCCCCTGCACTCAGAAGGTTGTGGGTTTTGAATCCCAGGACTGCTAGTGGGACCAATGAGGTACCTCTGAGTAAGATACCATCCCTTACCTGGGACACCATTTTTGGTAGCCCACTGCTTTACTCAGGTGAATGGGTTAAATCAGTATAGGATGAAAAAGACGTATTTGGTGGACATTTGTGTTTGTAACAAGGCTATACTTGCTGAGTCCGTCTGATCATGTTCTGTATCGATGTTCTCAGTCACCCGAGGAATGGCTGCTCTTCTGTTTTTCGTACTAAATCACCACTATTGCATTCCCTGAACGTGTGCTTTCCTTTCCACTTTCCTAATTCAGTCTTTCCCACAGATCTTAATGGAGATTACTGTCTGTTTCTGTTGAGTGGCCTTTTTAACTGAAGCTCCCGCCCCGCAACAAACCCTCGTCCAAAGTCACTTAGATCATTTTTTCTTTTGTCATCGAGGTCCACCTGGATCCGCTCACCCTTTTATAAATGATACACAGAGTGTACACGCATGGAAGCAACTGTATTTACATTTCCTCACCTATTTATTCAGATATATCCTTTGATTTGCTCCCCATCTGGACATATGTGCACAAAGCTATGATGAAATATAACAATTAACTGTAAATAATTTATTTAACATTAATAAAATGGACTGATGGCCCTACAGTGGTGCAGTGGATGTCATTGTTGCCTCACACTGCCAGGGTTGGAGTTTGAATCCGGGTCCTGGTCTTGTGTGTATGTTTCCATGTTCTCCTCATGGTGGTGTGGGTTTCCTCCGGGATCTCCGGGTTTCTCCCATAGTCAAAAGACATGAGCGTCAGGTGAACTGGGGATTCTAAATTGACCGTAGGTTTGAGTGAATGGTGTGTATGTGTATACACAATAAAATAATACTGTGTTTGATAAGACAAATATGTGTTATCTCTATCAGGGCACCTTTTAATTTTCTCAAATAAAATAAAATGTAAATTTCCTGTAAATTTCCCACAAAATTTAAAAGCGCAGTTAAGTGGATGACCTTTCTTCATTCTACTTTGGCAAAATTATACACTATGTGGCAGGGGCGTTGGAAGCATTGGTAATGAGAGGGGGACGCGTAAGGGGGGGATTTGGACATGGGGGTGGTGTTTGGTGTGAGGGTGGGGTTTGAGTGCTCCACGTCCAACTCACCACTTGCAAGTTAAGAGAGAAGCTGCTCGGATTTCCAGCGGTGTGTGTATTCTTCAATCGGTTTAGTAGAGGACACTAATTATTTATGTGAAATGTGGGGGGTCCAAACGAATAATTATGAAATGTGAGGGGGACACGCCCCCCACTGATTGAATGGCGACGACGTCCATGCTATATGGTCAAAACTATTTGGACACACCTCCTGATCATTCGATTCAGTGCTAAATTTTTACCACAATATCTAATTATTAAGCAGTCACCGTAGACACACTGTGCCTCTGTGTGAAAATTGAGGTTGGTGAAGACAAATTTTGATGAATTTGGTATGGAAGAACTTCACAATGCCCTTGCTTCAACCCAAGTGAACATCATAAACTCGATTGTGGATACATCAGGAATGCGTCATAGTTGTCTTTTGTCTGAATGGGCTCAAATTCTCATTGACACAGTTCACAGTTGTGTGGAAAACCTTACTAGATGATTCTAGAATTTTACTCTTACTCATTACTCATTTACTGCAACTTTTTAATCCACACTAGTGTCGCAGGTCCCCGGGGCCCATCCCGGTGTCAATGGATGCGAGGCAGGGCACCCGGCCAACACAGGGCTGGAAGTTTTTTAAGTTGTAAAAAGAGGACAGGAACATATTAATGCCTGTCATTTACAATGGGATGTTCAATCTATGATTATAAGTTAAGACCCCAAATCTGAATGTCAGGTAGATGAACCACTGACTCCTCTTACCAACGCTTTTTTTTTTCTTCGCAAAACTTTATAATTTCAGGACTGCATATTTAATATCATGCTATATTTAGAACAAACGGGCTATATACACATATTCAATATATCATTGCTGTCCAGCCAGAACCTCTTATGTCCAAAATGTCTGTTTTCAGGAAACTCAAAATAAATGTGTATTCTAATTAAATGAATACTTTGTCATAAACTTTGGTATAAATATTTTTCAACCAAGTGTAGACTGACCAATAGTATCGATTTATGAAAAAAAATAACAAAGACCAAAAATGGAGTTATGAGGTTTCGCTAGACAGCCACAATATATGGCAGTAATAGAATATCTAAATATTCCTAAGCATAGTAGGGATGTGGAAGGCAGACATGGGCGCCAGAACCGTTATAACAGCATTTTTCTAAATCATTCGTTTCATCCTGCCAGTTTTTCAAAATGCTTCCGACGCCAATGAAGGCAAATGATAGAAAAGTAACCAGACTTTTATTTTTACAGCCATGCAGCCCATCCAAACGGGTCTGTGGCCCAGTAGGAGGTAAAGATTCCTCCTACTGTATCAGCTGCCATCCAACCATCCAATGGGCTTTTAGGAAATACATAGGAGCTGTAACATTCTTAGCAATACTAGATTTTCTTTTAAGATCAAAGTGTAATCTTAATTATGTTTCTGTTTTCTGTTTTTTTACTGACCTGCACTGTAAAGATAGTTATTACTTAACAGCGTTTTACAGTTATTGTAAAAAAACGCTAAATACTTTTCAACCAATCAGATTGTGCCTTTGAAACTAGCTATTATATAACACATGTTAAACTACTATTCTGAAAACACTTGGTAAATGTTAAACCACAGAGGTGGCGCTAAAGTCCCAGCCTCATATCTTCATGCCCTCTGACGAGTTTTTATTCTAATTATCACACTTTATTATAACTTTTGTCAGTAGAGCATTCATTTACAGAAACTGAACCTGGTGTGTGGGTGTGTAAGCCTGTTAGTTACTAGTATTGTTTAATTCTGTTCCTCTCAGATGCAAACAAGTTCTTAGTTGTGAGTGTGAAGCATCTGAAGAATATATTACTCAAATCACACATGATACCTTTGAATTATTAGCATGATTGTGTGTTTTTCTTAAGTTTTATTTGTATCATTCTTTTTGTAGCAGGAATTGGGGACCTCTTCTCCTCATACAGGTTTTGAAATAAAAGAATATATTAATATATAGGATATTAACCTCAAAACATCTATTAATATTATGTATTAATATAGTTCATCAATTAATCAGGTGGTAAGTGTTGATCATGTAAAAACAAAAAACATTCCTGTGGTCAAATCCCCTTTGTAATGTATGAGGAGAGAGAGTGGATGACAGAGTCACCTTCAAAATGTGTGTCCGAGAGAGAAAGAGAGTGTGTGACATGGTGGCAGAACACACAGCAGATCATAAACAGACTTCAAGGTAGTAAAGCTCAGATCGGATGTATAATAAGACATTTCACAGTTTTTTGTGGTTTATTTAAAGGTAACCAGACTGTGAACACGGTTACATGAACCATAAGTGGTGCAGATTTTTGTGGATAGAAAACTAATGTTAGCGTTTCTCCCAACACTGGCTTTTTACAAAACATGCAACCACACTTCACATTTTCTCATGGAAATGGATCTAGTTATTATTGGTATTGAGGTTTCCTTGGTTTCTGATCCTTGGCTCAATTTCTATTAAGGCTCTCATTTACCACATTGTTGCCAAAGCGAGACAAATATGCACTCAACAATAATTCTGGCTTTGTAAATCTCTCACTGTATCAAATCTCCCTGTTGCTTGAGAAATCCAACTATTATTAGACAGCTCTTCCCTCATTTTACATACACTCATGTTTTGCTTGGAATTTGATACCACTGTCATTTCAGATTTAACCTTCAATCCCAGGGCTCAGTCACATTTAATCTGTAGAATTGTGGGTTTAGCATATTTCAAGAATCCCGTGACTCAGACATATTTAAGCTTAATTGAAATTTGGTGGCACCAGCACTTTTAAAGCTTCATCAGACTCAGTAGGATCACATTTTTTGGTGGTGTAGGGTAACAAAGGTGACAAACCTTACTGCTACTGTTCACCCTTCGCTCTCGTTATTGTACCTGCTGTATGTTTTTAAAGTCTAAATAAACCCTGAATGAATGATTCTCTGGAGTCTCTAACAGAGACCGTTATAGTACACACATTTGTGTTTCTGTAACAACTACTATTAACAGTAAATATCGTACTGATGTAGGGCACCCTTTGTATGTAAGTACTTAACTCTGGGTCATGTGCAAATTTTGCACTGTAGTTACACAGGATGTATGTAAACCCTCCTTGTATCCACACTTATCTTCAATTTACTTAGCTCTGCTTACACTATATAGAATTGGGACATACCTGTTTTTAGGGTTTGAGCTAGGCCTGTTATTTCCAGTGAAGGACAGTCTCAATGCTTCAACATACTAAGACATTTTGGACATCGCAATGCTTTGTGGACACTGTTTGTGAAAGAACATTTTCTGGTCCAGCATGACTGTGTCCCAGTGCACCAGAAGGACACAGCTGGATGAGTTCGGTGTTGAGAAACTTGACTGGTCCACACATATCCCTGACCTCAACTCCATCCAGCACCCTTGGGACGAACTGGAACAGAAATTTTAAGCCAGACATTCTACTCAGAATGAATGAACACAAACTCCAAAATCGTGTGGAAAGCCTTCCAAGATGAATGGAAGATGTTAGAGCTGCCAAAGGGTGACCAAGCCTATGTATGTGGTGGAATGGTCTGGTGTCCCAATACCTTTGGCCATATAGTGGATCATATAGGTGTAGTTTGTAGTTTACATTAACAGATAGTATCTGTTTCTCATTGGTAATCACCCGTGTCTCCTGTTCATTTATCATAAGGATCTTTACAGGACCACCAAGGGCTGTATTATAAAGAGCTGGAAGTTTATGGCAAAGTTTTGAAAGCACTGTAGTGTTCTAACATCGTTTTTGATGTTCTGCTCTTCTCTTTCTTGTCCACATCTGCATGTGTATGTTTATAGGTGATATATTCGCTGAATGCCAAGAATGAGGAGCAGGAAGCAACTTTGCAGACACTACGGCGTGTTACAATGGAGACACAGGGCTCACTCCAGCCAGCCACAAGTCAAGATGAAGAAGGGATGGAGTCTGCATGCGCCCTCAGGACCAGACTCTTGGAGATGCAGGCCACAGTAGAGGAGGTACATGTTAATAAAATTTTCACATATTAGAATGGCCTGTAATACCATCCTCCATGGATGGATGGATGGAAATTAAAGTGATATATATATTTTTTTAAAAATTATTGAAAAAAAAAAAATTATTGCGGGGGCTTCCGCGAACAATTATTAGTTCAGTTCTAAGAATAAAAGGACACCACCACTGGGTTCCTGAGCAAGACACTTAACCTCAAGTTGCTCCAGGGAGACTGCCCCCTGTAGTTAGGGGATGGAAGTGGCTTTAGATAAAAGCTTCTTCTAAATGTCAGAAATGGAGAAAACAGAAAGAAGACTGTAAAACGTGTTTGTTTCTCAGGCGGAGGAACGAGTGCAGAGGGCTGAGTTTGAACACTGCGAGCGCCTGGCTGTTTTAACCCAGGAGACTGCAGACCTGCGCCGGGACTACCAGAGTCTACAGATGGAGAGGGACGACCAGCAAGACCTGCTGCAGCAGATCCAGGAGGAGAATAAACACCTAGAGGAGGAGTGCCAGCAGCTCCAGCAGGCCAGGGAGGAGGAGCGAAGGAGAGATCAGGAAGAGAGGATGAAACGAGAGGACGAGGATAAAAAGAAGGAAGGAGAGGAGCGGAGGAGAGAGGAAGAGGAAAGGAAGAGAGTGCAGGAAGAGTGCGAAAGACACTTGCGGACGCTGAGGGCAGAACTGGAAGCCCTGAAAGAGGACAGGGAGAAAGCAGAGGATGAGTGGAGGATGGAGAAGGAGGAGTGGAGGACCAGGATAAAGGTCATGGAGGAGGAAAGGAGAGAGGAACAGGAGGTGGCGAGGAAGATGCTGCAGCAAAGCCTGAACGAACACATGAGCCAGTGGCAGCAGAGAGAGCAGGAGAACCGCAAGTCCCAGAACGCAATGCTACAACAAAGACTGAAGAAGGCAGAGGCAGAGTTGGAGGGAAGGGAGCAGAGGCTGAACGAGTGCAGTAAACACAGCAGCAAACTGCAGGAGAGACTAGAGGTACATTCATGCATATATACATCCATTTTCGCATTTATATACTGTTGGTCTATGTGTTAGTGAGGGTGTTATTAGACCACTGCTGCAAGTGATGTTTTCGTACACTTTTCTTAATATAAGGCTTTCACGACCTAAGTATAGCCCCGCATCCTGAGTGACAAAGCACACATCTTTGAGGTTAAAGGATTATAATAATGATGATGATTATGATGATTACTATAGCACCTTTCTTGGTTGCTTTACAGGGAGGTGGGACAAAAAACAAGAATACAACGATCACACACTTACCAGACATCGAACATAAAGCGAACAAATAGCAGCATCAGTTACAGAATGGAAAAAAATTAAGTGGAAGGCAGAACTCTGAGGGAGAGAATTCTAAAACTTGGGAGCCACTATGCTACATTATCTTCCTCCCATTTAAAAAATAGAAATATGGGCGCTTAGAGAAAGAGGATTCTTGTGAGTGAGTGGGAATGTACAAGTGGAGTAATTCTGTGAGGCAGAGAGGGGCAGAACCATGTGGAGGTTTGAAAGCAATGAGAAGTAGCTTGTACTGGTATTAAAAGGGCAGCCAACAAAGTGTATAATGGGGGAGATGGGTCGATTGTAAAATCGAGAAAATATTAAAAGTTTTGTTCATCTTGAAGCCATGCTAAGGTTTTTGTTGGGAGCCAAAAAAACGGAGCATTGTAGTGGTCAGGGGGGGGAGGCTATGAAAGCATGAATTCTTCATGGAAAGCGATAGATGGATGCTCGAAATATTAAGAATGTGAAAAAATGCAGTGTTGATATGAGTGTGAAGCATCAAAAATAACACCAAGATTCAGAAAATGAGGGCAGGATGAGAACACTGAGATGTCTGTCTATTACAGAGGGACTTTAAAGACATTGCATTCAAATAGACATTGTTGGATGAGAATGTCTGGCTCACAATATCTGTTTCAGTTCATCCCAAAGGTGCTGAATGTGGTTGAGGTCAGGGCTCTGTGTGAACCAGTCAGGTTCTTCCACACTGAACACATTCGGCCACATCTTTATAGAGCTTGATTTTTGCACTGTGACACAGTCATGCTGGAATAGAAAACGTTCTTCCCCAAACTGTGTCAACAACATGGCATTGTCCAAAACGTCTTAGTCTGCTGTAGCATGAAGATCCTTCACTGGAAGTAAGGGGGCACCTAAATTCAATCATTAAGGGGTGTTTACTAATACTTTTCCCAATGTAGTGAATATTTACACTAAAATATAAAGTTTGGAATGACAGGCTTGGGGCAAATTAGTAGAAATTTTGTTTGATCTGTAATAACCTTAAGGGGGTTTAAAGTTACCCATAACTTTAAGTTATTAAGACACGCTAACAGGGAATGGAGCAAGGTGGTTTGGGATGGGAAAGTAGATCTGATTCTGATCAGAATTACAGTGGAATCTGAGCCCATCATGATGTCTGATAATGTGATCTTGTGAAGGCACACAAATAATGAAAATCAACGGCCCAAGGACAGACCCCTGAGGGACACCACGTCTAATGGAAGGACAATCAGTTGTTACAAATGGAAATTAATTGCTGCAGATCAGTGAGATATGAAGTAAAACAAGAAAGAAATTTTGCAGAAAGCCTAATTGCCGAGAAAAAGGAAAGGAAAATATGATGAACGGTGTCAAATTCAGAGCTTTGATACATGAGAAGGAGAATAGTAAAGAAGTCTGCATTCAGTAGATGGTAATTAGTAACTCAGAGGAGGGCAGTCTTGGTGCTATAGAACCAATGGGAACCAAAGGAAATTGATTAAAAAACAGGTCACCCTCTAAGTGGATTTGCAAGTGAGAAGACAGAGGCTGAAAAAGTTTGCTTACAGCGATGAATAGGATTCACCAGCTATCAATGACAGAGGTCAGGTCGGGAGAATGGGCAGAGTTAAGGGCACATCAATATTTCAGAATGTGATCAGCAAATGCCCAGACCTTTTTTTACTGAAGCCATTTCAGCTGCCTGCAGATTTCGTGGAATTCAACACAGGAGAGGCGGGAACAGCCCTCACCTAAACTCCAAAGATGGAGTGACTGTAGTAAAACACAGTATTATTTGCTAACAATTGAATTTACAGTACATTCACATTTAGAATACCAGGAAATATCATATTCATTATTTCACCACCACTAACCTACAAAAAGCCACCTTATTTAATTCTAATTAAAATGCAGATCCCCAGACAAATGTTTAGTGCTTTTAAAGTTAAAGGACAGCCAAGAATCTTGTTTCATTTGACAGATGTTCACATTTAGTATTTCACATATTGTTCACTCAACAAGTTTTCAGGGATTAACAAGAATAAAAAACCTGCGGTTTATGGAATAAATGGACAAACGTTGAAAGCCTGTGGTATGTAGAAACGATTGGCTTGCTTGAATAATGCAATAATGTCATATTAAACACATCACACCTAGCCAAACACAGAATGATCAGACACTCACCACATTTGCACCACTTCGTTACGTAGGAAAACGGAGATGAAAACGTTAGTATCCCGGGACGCCTCAACAATAGTTCCTCATTTTATCATTTCAAAACTGGGAAAATTTGCAGTGTACAGCTGATGGATATTTTATTAATGTATTCTTGGATAATTCACATTCTTGGATAATTATATAATAGCAAAAACTGTATGCATATAACCAGGGGTTAAATATGGACGGGTCTGTCCAAGACTCGCACAGGTGTACCCTTGGGTATTTTTCCAAACTCTTGCTTTTTTACACACTAATCGGCTTTATAGGTCACTAAAAACTAACCTTTTGGAAACTTTCTTCCAGGGTGCAGATTTTCATTGGGTTCATCTGATGCAGAATTCATTCTCAGCAGGGACATGTAGACTGAGGTTTCGGCTTGTAGAGTCAGATTATGTGTTGTCACAACCTTTTGAAATGGCGCCTGTGGCCCAAACAGTGCTAGTTTTAACCTTGCTAGCAGGAGTTGCTAGTAGGGCTAGCAATACAGTCTCCTCTTGGCAGGCAGATCAGTCAAAATCAAGGACAGGAAAGGATGTGACCTTCCAGTCCGCTTTCCCTACTAGGCAAGTCAGGAGAAAAAACCTGCCATGTCTAATTAAGAAAGATAATGGGGTCAAAAATAAAGTGTCGCTGAGTTTGCCACAAACTCGGTATAAACATGAAAGAGGTTATATTTGGTATAATAAAGCAGCAATTATCAATATTACAGTCCAGAGTTGGCACTGGATTATATAACTAGTAGCAGTCAAATGTTTTGTGTACATCTGAGTGTAGAAACAGATGGAAAGAACTTCAAGAGAGACGGTTAAAGAGATTCTAACTCAAGATTACTTTAGCATCATACAGCAAGTTAAACGAGTCAGAAATCTGAGAGACTGTTTACCTGTGTTACTACCTTCCATTCACTTCCGCAATCTCACTATAGCTTTATTTGTATGAATTAATTAATAAATTATGGCACCTCTTTCTCCTCCTACTACTTTGGAAGTATGGGCATGGTTCCAACATCAAAACATCCAGTGTTCAGTCTGTGTACATGTGTATGTTCGGTTCATCTGTATTGATAACAAATCAGTTTTTGTGGTCGAGTCCCCTCTGTAATATGTGGGGAAAGAGAGGGGAAGGTCAAGTTAGAGAGAGAGAGTCATGGGTATGGATGCGAGAATAGCAGAAAAATACAAACGCAGAACAAAACACACACAGTATAAACAGACTTAAAGTTCAGGTCAGTAAAAGGATATATGATGTGATGTAATTAGAAATAATCAGGCTGTGAAAAACGGCTGCATACATTTTCAGCCAGCACGTAATTCTAAACGATGTTTATAAAGACATAGAAACAGCCAGGGACCTTCTGATTGCTTTTTTCATTATTGCTGAAAGACGTGAAACCCACACCAGCAGAATCTCATGAATGATTGCCATAGTTACACATTTGAAGTCAAATGTTTTAAACAGTTTGTATATTAAGTTATTATTAAAATTGACTGATTACTACAGTGAGTCTTTTTCTGTCAGTTATCGCTTTTACTATTTTGCCTTTTGTTTCTGTCTTTCTATGGTTTTAGCCACTTTGAGCTGCATTGAAATGAATGAAAGATGCTTTAATAGTGATGATGATGATGATGATGATGATGATGATGATGATGATGATTATTATTATTATTATTATGGCTTTGCCGAGACTTGCCTGGACCCAAACTCTTTTAATAACCTTGATTTGATTTTTGGAAAAAAATTATTCAGTGTTAATAGTTCCTATGAATATATCCATCTTCCAAAATGTGTACTCAACATTTTACATATAATCTAATGCATAGTTGGTTTCATTTTCACGTCTCAGTTCGAATACGTTTTTTTCTGTGACAGCCGAAAGTGTCTGGCGTTCTCATCTAGCAGGTTCTATATAAACAGAAATCGCCCGGCTTGCATTGCAATTATACTTTGTCATTGCCTTTATGGGTCAAAAACTCTCCCATCCATTCAGGAGGTGGAAGAGCAGCTGGAAAATTGGCGTCATGAAGTTGCTGATGCAGAAAGAATTGCTAAGAAAGCAGAGGAGGAGTTGGCTGTCGCGAAAGAGAGATTATTGCTGCAGGAGAATGAGCTGCAAAGCAAATCAGGTAAAAAAAACAAACAAAACGAAGCTCTGATTCAGTGCGATGTGAACTTTTGCACCTCAGACAGCTTTCATGAGACTCTCGTCTTGTCTTCTTCCCTGCTGATGTTTCTCTTAACCCACATGTTTAATCGTTTCTGGTTGCAGAGGAGCTGCTGAGCCAGAGCTCCTCTCAGGTGCGAGTGTCTGCTGAGGTGGAGGAGCTGAGGTCTCAGCTGAGTCGCCTGAACATCAGAAACAAAGAGCTGGAGCTTCAGAACAGCGGCCGGTCTAACGACCACGCCCGCATGCTTAAACAGGTACGCCAGACACACACGCTTCAATACGTAAACACAAACTGTCAAAATTGTGCCAACACTATGTGGACAAATGTATTGGGACGCCTGACCATTACAGGGAATTTAATGACTTTGCATTCAAATTCATAGACTTTAATATGGAGTTGGACCCCCTCTGCTTCTGTAAAAGCCTTCACTATTCGTGAAAGACTTTCCACAAGAAGTTGCTGCGGGAATTTGTGCCCAGTCTTTCTGTAGAGTGTTTATGAGGTCAGGCACTAATGTTGGACGAGAATGTCTAGATCCCAATCTCCATTCCAGTTCATCCCAAAGGGTTGAGGTCAGGGATCTGTGTGGACCAGTCAGGTTTTCCATGCTAAACTCCATCCATGTTTTTATGGAACTTGTTTTGTGCACTAGGACACAGTCATGCTGGAGTATAAAAGATTCTTCACTCAACTGAGTCTAAAATGTCTTAGTATGATAAGGCATTAAGATTGTCCATCACTGGATGTAAGGGGTCTAGCCTAAACAAAAGCAGGTGTGTCCCAATACTTTTGTTGAAATTGTGTAGTTAATGCTGATACGCCTGATTTAAAGTCGTGTGATGTGCAGTTTAGGTCTCGGTGAGGGATGCACAAACTGGTGGGTTTCTGTGTGTTCCCTGAATGCTTGTGCATTCCTTGCAGCATGCGGACACTCTGTCCTCCATGCGCCTGGAGCTGCAGCGCGCTCACGCCGAGGAGATCCGCCGCCTCCAACAAGAGGTGGAGAAAGAACGGAGGAACGACAAGCAGGAGCTGGAGGAGGAGAAGACGCGGGTGCAGCAGAAGATGGAGGAGGAGAAGGGCCGTCTGAAAGAGCAGCTGCGGAAAGCTCTAGAAGAAGTGATCCGCAAGCATGCCAGCGAGTTGCGCCAAAACAGTAACACACTGGAGGAGGAGAAGAAGAAAACCCAACAGGTATGACTGGTTCTGAAACAGAACACCAACCTGTGTGACTTGACAATATGTTATGGATGAAAAAAGAGCCAGACTTTAGTAACATGTATTTCAATACGTTTAGGGGGGGCGGAGTCACAATAATGTACTAAACTCTCTTGACACAGTTTGTAAAGGGGTTCATATCCAGAGTTGGTGCTGATATTTATGCTGTATAATTTATACTTTCATGTCTTTGTAGTATGTGATGCACGTACTTTGTCCAATTCATTTAAAGCACATTAGACGTATCAAATTTTATTTTGTTGAATAGGAACCTGTACAATGACAATCTTAAATATATATA
>JBBMFX010262782.1:0-19746 GCA_037832545.1 Rhabdalestes septentrionalis | reverse complement strand
TGGGGAATGAACAAAAAAGTTTGAGAACCACTGTTCTACACTGACATGTCTTCGCCCTGTTTCCCCAGATGATATCCTGCCCATTTTTGCTTATCCACATAAACTGGGGAAATCAGTAACAGGTGGCTACATCTACAGGGGCTGTCAGATGCCAAATCTTAATGGTCTCTACATCTTCGGGGATTTTATGAGCGGGTAAGAGGGTTTATTCTGGTGCTGGCCCATTTGATTTGTTTACTCTGGCTTTCATTTGTTGTTTGTGTTCGGTATTTCGTTTTCTGAAGCTTTATAATCTTTTCAATCCTGAGTTCCAGCCTAACAATTTTCACAGTTAGAAGATTATTGATCACTATATGAACTAAACAGTATGTGTTCAACATGATTTTAGAACATTGTGGGACAGGTCTGGTTTCAAAAGTCCCCCTTTTTCTTTGAAAGACAGGAGAAAGAGAAGTAGTGAAAGATACCACAAAGGCTAATAACATTGAAACAAAGAGAAATAGCTCGAAACATATTTACTTTCTAGAAATTACACAAATGAAAAAGCATCCTTAATCACTTTACCTGAGAGTCGGAGACATAGAGAGGCCGCACGCTTGGTAATAGATTTAGCTCATTAATACAGTATAAGCTTCAGACAATTGTAAATCTATACAAAACATATAAATAACTTAATAGATCTATGTTCACCCTCCAATAAACACAGGCCGCTAGGTTATGGAATACAAAATTGGCAAATATTTCGCTGGAAAAATAAATGAACAGCTTTGCATCTTACAACGTATTTCTGAATCATCACTGGTGTCTAGGAAAGCAAAAATGCATTCAGACTCATTTGTGTCCTTTTCTTACATAATGTCTTAGCACACCTTTCATTGTAAATAGGAACATGTAAATGTCAATAACTATTTGAAAACTCTAATGTTACTAAGAAGTGTTCTAAAATGAAGGAATATGCTTACAATTCTAACTAAATGTGGCATTAAAATGAGTATCAGAAGTCTGTTAAATACTCTTTAGGCTTCTGTTTTGTTTGTTTTCATAAAGATTAAGAAATTACTGTTTTTTGAACTACAGAGTAATCTCTATGCCCTGGGTCAGCAATTCCAGTACTGGAGGATCAAGCACACCAAGCATCTATCATACTGGATTCATTTAACAAGTTAGTTGGTGTGTTTGAACAGAAAAATTAGACATTACTGGACTGAGACCCTCCAGAACCAGAACTGATGACCCCTGCCATTGGTCATGGACAAAGTCCAATGACCTCTACAGTCTAAATGCAAACAACAATGAGAACCGTATGCCCTGATTAAATGTTACTGTCATAACTTTCTTCAGGCGACTCATGTCTCTGAAGGAGAACACCAACACTGGAGAGTGGGACTACACAGAGGTCTGCATGGGAAAAGACAAGACCTGCTACTTTCCAAAATTGATCAACAGCTACTACAAGTACATTATATCATTTGGTGAAGACGAGGCAGGTAACCTTGAGGAGTGGCTCTGTGGGTGTTGGGTTCAAGTTGAAGATGCGTTTATTACTTCATGGTATTAGTGGAATATTGCACTGTAAAAACCTATTCTGTACCTATTAAAAGAGGAATAAGAACATTCACATCATCTTATTCCAAGTTTAACCAGATTGTTTTGGGAATTCCGACCCATTTAATCCTAATATGAGTTCAGCTGAAGGGTAATATTTCCAGAACTCTTCATTAGGCTCTTGCTCTTTCTTTTATCTCGCTCTGCTTTAGGTGAGCTTTATTTCCTGGCTACAGGAGTTCCGAGTGCAGCTGCCAGAGCAGGAATGCTGTATAAGATAGTGGATCCATCCAGGTACCTACACACAAACCCTAATTTGGGTTCACATTTTTAATGTTTAGAGTCGGTTTCCTTAAATGCAACAACCTCAAAAAATATGAAAAAAATTCCATATGATGGGTTTATAGGAAGATTTACCATTTGCCACCAGGCAGTGAAGGGAGATGCAGACTTCCAATTTAACTGTAACTTTTAGTTAAAAACAAAAAGACATGAGGGCCTAAACACAAACGAAACACTGGAGACAGGAGTAAACTTGAATGCACGCCGTAAGTCAGTGGACTGACAACTCAGGTCCCATTAAAATGGAACTACATAAGCAAAACACACGAACCAATAGAAACGAATCAAATGAAAATAATTATTACTTAACTAAAAGCTGGTGTAAACTAACGTGTCAACCTACGTAACAGAAAAGGGCCGCCTCTAGCGGCTGTAACACAATCATGGCTATTTGCAAAATAGTAATATATTCTGATATACTGATTATATACTGATATGGCAGATATGTATGCACTAAGGGCGTTTTCACATGCAGTTTTTTTTAAAGGAAGCAGACATAGTTCTGTTAAACTGGGCCTAAAAGTGCACCACCTTCAGCTCTGCTATTCTTGTTTTCACATGTGAACTTAAGGAACTCATTCTTTCTGGAACCCTTAAGCACCAACATGGCCTCTTGTTCTCTGTTAGAATTTACATACCAATTGGGTAACAGTTGGTTTACAGCTATTGTTTAGTACTTACAGATATATTAGTCAAGATACAATAACTTCTGTAGTGCCAAACTATAAAAACGTCAAAGAGTTTTCTAGTCTAAGTTATTCTCCTACTAAATATTGTATTATATTGTGCATAAAGTCATACTGTTTGCTGGCAATGCATAAAGCCACTGTATGTAAAACATTTCTCCACCTTTTCAGGGTTCCCCAGAAACAAATTCACTCTCTAAAGAAAATAATGAATTGTAGTAATATTAGGCCTACAACAAGTAGAGCCAAAATAATAATCAAACCAAATCAAATAAATCAAGACCAAACTAACTGAACCTAAGGCCAACGAAAGAAAGAACAGAAATCTCTCACTAACATGAATAGGAAATATATAATAAAAAGCGGATTTATTTCCTTTATTAATACCAAGACTGCTCTTACAACAAATATGTGCAAAATAACACTAAAATTGGCATTTAGACAGAGCACTACAGCAGTCAGCTTCTATGTCAAGGAAAAAATATGAAGCCAGCCAGCCAGAGACAGCAGGTAATTTGTAAAAGATCCAACAGTCAGTCTATCATTCACCAACCACTACCTGTAACACAGCACTTAAAAACGACAGTGCAAGGTGAAAAGCCCCATCCTCCGGCAGGGAAAAGGACCAGCACAGAAATATATATGGATATACTCATGATTTATAATCATAATAGTCCCCCCACTACCACCACGACCCAAAACCATACACTTCTGTTTGAAATTAGCAAAGTCCAGCAGAGGTGTTTGCAATATTTTCAACCCAATACAAGAAAAAGCAGCTGTCACACTGTCACCAGTCTTCTTCATAATATAAATCTCAACATTAAAGTCGTTTAGTAACAGCATCCAAAGGACATGCCGTTAATTACCATTACACATTCAGGACAAAATGTAAGAAGACTGGTCAGATTATGCAAAAAACAGAACTGAACTTAAACCACCATAAATCCCAGAATGCTGCAATGCCAATAGCAACGCTTTCTTCTTTTTTTTACTTTTTTATTAAAAAAGCTTTTATCGTTTATTTATTTATTTTTTTAAATATAAAAATAGAACATGGGATGTTAATTACCGTAGGAGAGCCTCTGAAGGGTCAGAAGATACCTTGACATGCCTCTTTCTACACAAATAGACTTGTCAAGTTAATAAGTTGCTCGCAAGTGTTACAACTTATTTTTTTTTGAATCTGTAACAGCTCACAAGAGTGTTTTAAATATCTTGGCCACAAGAGGGCACACATGCCAGTCCTACTTCTTCATCCGTTTATGGACACAATGGCCTTGCCACACTCACACGCAGCCAGGTTCAGAGTCAAAGAAGCATCTTCTAAGCCACTAAATATTTCATGTGAAGGGTCTACATGTTTTGACCAGGTGGTGGAATAAGCTACAAACACTTTGTGCCTCGACTGTTAATGCTCATGAAGCACAAATCCCACTAATGCACAGAGGACCAGAGTGGTTTTAAGCAGTAGGCAGGAAGATGTGACTGCATCCTCTTATGATAATGCAGTTACAATCCACCAAATATGAAACAAATAGGTTCTTTGATGTGACTTTTTCTCTTCTTTAGGAGAGCACCTCCAGGAAAATGCAGCAAAAAGCCCACCCCGGTTCAAATAAAGGGCAAACTGATTCACTTCCACCCTAAGGAGGGTAAGAATTACTGTAAACAAACACAGTCCATATCTTGTTCTCTCAGGCAACTTTGGTATTACTTGAAAGAAATAATCGGTTTGTCTTCACTCAACAGAATATGTGATCAACAAGAAGCCTACAACAACTGCAGCCCCCAAGACCAAAGCAACTACTAAACCTAAACTACTGACAAATCCAGCCAAGGCGAGAACCACAAGAAAGCCACCCACTGCACCTCCACGGACCCCTACACAGGCACCGAAAGCCCTCACACCAACTCCCAGGCCCAGGACAGCAAATGCAAAGCCTCATAGTCCAGCACCAAAGCCAACATCCAGACCCGTCAAAACATACCCCACTGTTCTCAGGAGACAACACACACCATCTGTTACACCGCACTCACCTCTGAGTGAGTCCACAACTGTGAGGCCGGGATACATCACCACTCTGCGGGTTAAATCAGGACAGACTCCTGCACTATCCCACACGACCAGACCCACAACTCGCACAGTCACTCCACCAACCACAGCACATCCAACCACAAAAAGACCCAGCCGCACACGCCTGGATTCGACTCCCTCAATAACCACTCCTAGGCCAGTGTACTGGACCCCAGCTACAAAGCCCACCTCAAAGACCTTACAGCCAAACTTCACCCTCCCTAAATCTGTGGATAAACCTCAGGAGACCCCCGAGGGCAAGTCTGACCTGCCAGGCTCTCATAAGAGGGGGAGGGGAAAAGGTAGGAGAAGGGGAAAAGGGGGCCGGAGAAGGTCCCGAACTGGACAGGTGAGGCTGGTCAGCGCCGATGCCCAATCGGATCGAGGCCGGGTAGAAATCTTTATAAAAGGAGAATGGGGTACTGTGTGTGACGACCTCTTCAATCTAAAAGCAGCGGCCGTAGTGTGCAGGCAGCTAGGCTTCGCCAGGGCCCTGCGGGTGGCCAAGCGGGCCGAACTCGGTCCAGGGGCCAATGACCTCAACATCCTGCTGGACGATGTGGAATGCGAGGGGACGGAGAGGACACTGCTGCACTGCAAACGTGCTAAAATTGGCAAACACAACTGCTCCCATGAAGAGGATGTAGGGGTCGTGTGTGGCTACCAGGAAACAGAGTGACGGTTCTGCCAGAGTAGCTCTTTACTGGAAAATGTGGGACAATGACGGGATCAGAGAAGCAGAAATCAGCGCATTTTCTGGTTCTTGCTTTGTTAATCAGCATATGAAGATAAAATGATGAAAAGAATCACCACCATCAAGCTCAGCCTAATGTCACTGGCCAGAGCTGATAGCTGCCTGGGATCGTTTTTTCAGTCGTTTAATCTAATTAAAAATAGCAGACAGTAATAATGATGGAGCATGCCTGTTGCTTGATTACATTTCTGGAGAGAGGTGTTGATCATCTCTGACTCTTCTGCTTGGGCTTTACTGGACCTCAAGCGGGATTGTTTCTCCAGAAAAGAAACATCGGCATTGAAGTCACACTTTGGGACTTTTAAATGACGGGTAACTTTCTGTAGATACCTCAGATAAATGGGTTCACACACATCCACACTCATCACAGGTAGAATCATTTTTTTCTCATGTTTATAATGAGATTCTCTAAGTGATTTCCTCTTGGCAGTTTCTTAATTTCACATGTACTGTTTTAGTTTAATTAAATGTTTTAATCCTTTTTACAAATCGACAGAGCATGTTCATCAGGAGCCCTAAAGTGAAATGTAGTCTACTGAGATGTCAGAAACTCTGTCGGTGTCTGCAAGGCTTTTGTACAATGCTGCCATCTTCTGCTATGGAATACAATGTGCAGAATAGAGCTCTGGCCTAGATCTGGGTTCCTCACTGTTTGTGTTCTTTCCTTTCCATTTAAGCCAATTACTCTGTATTTGCAGATTAGACTGACTGATCACTGTAGCTTTTCATCAGTCTGTAATGTTATTAATGAGTCATAAGTTGGTCAATGATCAATGCATTGAGGAACTTTGACAGCTAGAAGCAAGGTTGTTAGGCATTGCCACTTGAATAATCAATATTTAATTATCATTGGATGTTTATAATTTTAATAATCCACTCATAGTTGGTTTTATATGGAAGGAAAATATAGATTTGCTTAAAAATGCTGGCCATTCTTTGCTATTTTGTAAAAAATAAATTAAGCACAAATTAAGAGAAGACTTAAATTGTGTAAGTGTTTTTTCTATTTGGTTATTAATTTAAACTGTATTTTATAAGTATTCAAATAATATTTCAACATTGATGGTTCATAATCCGGCTTCTATTGTCCCCACACTGCACATTTTACCTTTTTAATCTGCCATAGCAAGTTCTTTACAGGCCCTTCATAAGATTAACTACACTCTGGGTGTGTCAGTGCAAAGAAAACATACACTAAATGGACAAAAGTATTGGGATGACTGGCCATAACACCAACAGGGACTTCAAAGACATTGCATTCAAATACATAGACTAAAATGGAGTCAGTCCCTCTTTTGCAGTTACAACAGCTTCTTTGAAGGTTTTCCACAAGATTTTGGAATTTCAGGGGGAATTAATGTCCATTCATTCTGTAGAGCATTTATGAAGTCAAGCAATAATTCTGGGCAACAAAATAGCTCACAATCTCCATTCCAGTTCATCCCAAAAGTGTTAGATGTGGTTGAGTTCAGAGCTCTGTGTGGCCAGTCAAGTTCTTCCACACCAAACTCATCCAGCCATTTCTTTATGGAGCTCGCTTTGTGCACTTGGACACGCTCATGCTAGAATAGAAACGGTTCTTCCCCAAACTGGGTCCACAATGTTGAAAGCATGACCTAGCCTAAACCCTGAAAACAGGAGTGTCCCAATACTTTTGTGCATATAGTGTATGATTTACAGGGTTAATAACGGAATTGTTTTAACCCTGATTTGTATTATGTAGAGAATTTAGAAAAAACAGAAAGTAATACCGTGCACAGGAAATGCCTGGGTAATTCTGGTCTAAAATTAAAGAATGTTTTTCCCAGCCCCTGGGTGAGGTTAAATGGGGAAAGTCTGCCACATGAGAGGCGCGGGGTGTGAGGCCTCGAGGCGCTGTTAATGGAGCGTTAGTGTCGCTTTCTGATTGGTTACGACGTGCTTTGGACGCGGCTCTTATATCTTTATAACTACTGTGATTGGTTACACTGTCATTTGGACACGCCTATTTTGCCCTTCCATGAGCTGTGATTGGTTACTTTGCTGGGATACGTGTGTTCACGCTCTGTAGTGGAGTAGGAGCCGGTTGCTGAGACTTAAAGCCGTTTTTTTCATTTGTTTTCTTCATAATTTTAAGGGACGTGTGCTGTATATTTCACCAGGATGGACAACCCAAATCAGAGTGGGTTCAGACAGCGTAAGTTACGTACGTCATTCTGTAATTTGTGGTCTTTTTCAGCACTTTTTTTGGCCTGGCTAATGAAAGTTGCTAGCATATTGCTAACAGGCTAGCAGTGCACATAAAACAGAGAAACGTTTTATCACAAAATACAAACAAGCATAGTGTGGTTTTAACTACAACATTACAAAATCTAACTACCCTACCGTGGTCTGCGAGTGCTGTAAAATCTAGCTGCATCTGTATTTAGGTGATGTGCCCATAGATTAGCATTAGCTCAGCCTATTAGCTTACAGCAAGTTAATTGATGGAAGTCCAATTAACTAATTACTACCGATTTACTTATATGTTTGAGCACATCATTGTTAAAATGGCAGGTTTTTAGCTACATTTAAGGTGTTAGCATTTGCTGACAAACATACACGCACATAAAGTAACTGCTTCTAGAAATGAATGGGACCACCCGGAGAAGCTACACATAAGCCATGGGTTCTCTAGGGGTATAACGGCCCCCAGATTTGGGGATGTGATGCAGTGGATCTGTGTTCTCTGGAGTGATGGCGCTCCACCCAACTCCTTGAGTAGAAGTTTGGGAACAGGACTGATCATCCAACATAAGTATATAACCAAAGTCACAAACAGGCTGCTGGTTATACTGTCTATACTGTTTGCAGTACACTCCATTACAATCATTTGGCAGACACATTTATCCAAAGTGACTAACACTACGAGGACACATTCAAGTTTCAGGACAGTTTGAGAAACAGAGTAGAGTATTAAATTCACATCGGCTTTGATAATGTTGCTGTTCCCAAGTGCAATCAAATCCAAATAACAATGCGCTAACACTGCAACAAAGGTGTACAAACTAACAACTGAAATCCTTCTACTATACATATAAAGCTGGTTTGCAGACTCAGAGCTTAAAGTAATTAGGAGTTTAAGAAATAAAATTGATGTGTAATCCAAGACTAGACTAAATCCATGGCAGCAAATCTGGCACAGGTGCTTCTTGTTGAATCTCAGAGATATCCAGTGTTACATGCAGAATCTGTTAGCTACTTTCTAGCTGTTGCAACTATTAGCTGTTCTTGAGGTCACATTTCTTTTCTGGCCACCTAAATATATTTGTGTATCTTAAGTTTGTGACTTAAGAGCATATGCCATGGCAAAATAAATATTTAGCCTTAGCTGAGCTAATCCATAAATGCTAATTCAAATAATTACAGTCTCCCTGGTGCAAATACGTGGTTATACTTAGCCTGACCCATTTTCTTAGTCTGGTTTACTGATGGACTGCGAGTACCTGATTTTCACCTTTCCTCTTGTATTACAGAACCAAAGGTTAGGATGAGGGGCACTGCTTCGGAAACCAGTGAACCCAGTCAGCTCTTTGATGACACCAGTGCTGGACACATTGGTGGGGACAAGAAACCAGTGACCTATGCTGGACAGAATCTCCTTTCAGATCCCATGTCCAACCTTGCCATGGCCTATGGCAGCAGTCTTGCCAGCCAGGGAAAAGAGATGATGGACAAAAATGTAAGTGACTTTACATTTACAGTGTTTTATAAGAGTGTTTTGGGTCAATATTTTTAATTTTCAAGTATATGAGACCTTGCCTTATCTCATGTTACGTATTGAAAAAAATACTTTTCTGTAGCACATCAATGAAATGTGGGCAGTTTTCAAGAATAGTAGTCAAAGAAAGTCCTTAAGTTTTGCTTTTGCTGGAGGCAAAGTCGTTGTGCATATTTGTGTGGAATTGGACACAAATGTTATTTCGTAATTTAAAAGACGAAGCTTGACAGACTTGATCATAGATTATTTATTTGTACATTTTGTTAATATGTACTAAAGCTCTTTCTGAATTCACAGCTTGACCGCTTTATCCCCATCTCCAAACTGAAGTATTATTTTGCTGTGGATACGGTTTATGTTGGCAAGAAGCTTGGACTACTTGTATTCCCCTACATGCACGAGGTAAGCAGGATGCGCTGTTCTATCTCTCGTTCTGTGGTGTAACAGTCTGCAATTCAAAGTCGTGCTTGAGTGGCACAAACCTGCTACTCAAAAACTGGCTGCACAGAAGCAGTGCGTGGAAACGGTCTTTAACAGTGAGTCATAGGGTTCAGCATTGTGAATATTTGTTACTTTAGTTTTATCATCATATTGCCTCTGTTATTGTTTCTATTGATATTTTTTGTGGTGCCACATTTTTCTTTTTTTTTGTCTGTTCAACGAAGGTGTCAGAACAAATATTGTGGGACTTTGTGTTTATAAATAAACAATTTTATTGGTCATTTTACTATTTTATTGTTGTATTACTATTACTATTATTACTCATTTAATACTTACTACCTTTTCAGATAAATGTTTTTTTTTAACGAGCTGTATTTAGAGTGTTTTATTTATTGGATACTTTAGGTTACAGTTAGATCCTGTGTCTGTGCTTTTCCTATGTTTTGGCTCAGAACTGGGAGGTGAGTTACCAGCAGGACACTCCTGTAGCTCCACGCTTTGATGTCAATGCTCCGGACCTGTATATCCCTGGTAAACTATGAAATAGGCTGCTGATTTATAATAGCTGTTGCAATGAAGATTTATAGACTTTATTTAAAAAGGAAAAGAGGAGTAATTGTTGCTCTTTTTAGTACTTTCTTACAATACTTTTATTGTTAAATAGCTGCACTGTCAGGATTGAACATATTTTTTGTTACATTAAGACTTTGCATACATTTCAATGGACCCAGAAATGTTTACAACAAAGTAACACAACACAGGCTACTTTAGGAAAAGTTTTTTTGTTTTGTAGAAATTTAGATGCTTGCATTTCTGAGAATGTATGTTTATTACTGATTATAAGAATGCCCTTCACTAATAGCATGTACTTAATACAAGGAATGTGTGGTCTGTTGTATTTTTTAATCATTTTCCCGGTTTTTGTTTTTCAGTTATGGCTTTTATCACTTACATCCTGGTTGCAGGATTAGCCTTGGGGACCCAGAACCGGTAAGGCTGTCTGGCGGACTTGTAATAGATGTTCTCCAGTGTTTTGGCTCCAGGCCACTATTCCAATTCTAAGACACACTTTTAAAAAAAATTAAAAACGTCTGCAGCACAACCCCTGCTGATGATCATTCTAGTGTGCTTGGTGTGAGTTTAAGTTGTTCCTGTAAAGGGCTAAGGGCATAACAGACTGGTTTCACAAGCTAAGTGGTTTTGAACCATAGTTTCATATGCTCTGAAAACACCTGCACACTTTAGAAGTCATACAGATTAAACAAGACATTAAATATATTTGTGAGTTCCAAAGTCCAACAATTCATTATTTTCGTCACCACCATATATGCAAGAATAGAGAGGAATGAAATGATGTTCACCTATGGTCATACAGCAGTGGCCCAAGTTTGTGGATATCACTGAAAACATTAAACTATATTAAGTGCAATGAAAGTACTAATTACAGTACAATCCTACACAATAAACCTGACTCAAGGCTCAAAAATGAAAACAATACAATTTAGACAGCATTAGACATGAAGTTGTATAGGAGTGTGAATTGAAGTCCTGATAACATTAAAGGGGCCTATTCTGTAAAACTCTCTTTAAAAATGTTATAGGTCTATGGGCTTTACAAAACATGTTCATGAAGTTCTTTGCACAAAATCACTCTCGCAAAAAGAGATCACCAACTTTATTCTTCACTGTTTCAAAACGAGCCATTTCAGGCTCTGTCCCTTTTATGCAAATAAGCTGTTTCTGAATATGCCCCACCCATGAAATCAGAATCCATGTCCTTAATAGCAGTAAAACTGTTTTTTTCTTTCTTGCTTTTGTTCCGTCCCATTGTTCTGTGACCGTGGTCATAGAATGAAGGGGAAAAAATATTGGGACGCTTAACACACATGGAAAAAGAAGAAAACAGGCAGTATCCAACCCTACATGTTCGACCCCGAGTCGGACCCAAAGCGAGATGAACACAAAACTTAATGTGTGCGGGTAGACACTGCGCTCAGCTTATCCATGCTAGTAAAACTAGCAGACGTAATGGCGGATTTGGTTTTGGACCGCAGCAGCACATGCCCTACTGTATATGTCCACAGGAAAAAACCCCACATATTTTACGCCGTGATTGGTGTATTGTCATGCAAATTTCTTTGCCTTAACCAATACCTGAGGTTGTTTTATTGTGTTATGAGCAAGTTTTTGCCACAGCAGTGGTAAGGCATGGCTGAACTCATCATACATAAAGCTGCAAAACTCAAGATAACGTCTGAAAGCATGACAAGCAACAGGCTAGTCTCAGGTCTTGACAGATGAGGGGCAGTTCTATGCAAATTAGCCCCAATCTGACGTCAGGTGGGGGCCAATTTTGAAGCGTCTCATTTTAAATGGGACTGAAAATGTGAAGAATAAAGCTGGTGGAATCTTTTCATGTGCTTTTGTGCAAAGAACTTCATGAACATGTTTTGTTTAGCTCACAGACCTATCCTAAATATAGTATATGTTGCATAATAAGTCCCCTTTAAATGTGCAAATTGTATGGAAACTAACTGACATTGCATAATATACTATGTTATTAGAGGGACTTAAGTAATTCATATGTTGGATATCATGCCTTTTTCCTCACAACACTGTTCATGTTACTGAAACTGTCTGTCCCTCTGTCTTCTGTCCAGGTTTACTCCGGAGATCTTGGGCATGCAGGCTAGTTCAGCCCTGGTGTGGCTCATTATTGAAGTGCTTGCTGTACTCCTGAGCCTTTACCTGGTCACAGTAAACACAGACCTCACCACCATCGACCTGGTGGCCTTTTCTGGATATAAATATGTTGGGTGAGGTGGCAGACTGTCTTATATTCTTCACAGAAAATGTGTAGCCTGATTGTAGTTGAACCACTTGGTCTATAATGGAAATAGACACTTCTGCAACTGTTAGGGGAAAATAGTCCAGCCGAAATAAAAAAAATTTTTGTTGACTTGACAAAATAGAAACCTTATAGCTTTGGTGTGTCATTAAATGTGAATTTTGTAGAAATTTTTAATTTGTGGTTGGAGGTCTCCCACGCTCAACCACCATTACCAGAAAAATACTATTTTTTTGCTGTGTTGCTCCACCGTTTTAATTTTTAGCATGCACTTGTGGATGCTTGTGGGAAATGGATAGATATTAACTTCCAATAACTAATAAAAGCACTAGCAAAGCTGCAGGAGCCTCTGCTGTGTCAATCCATGAGTTAGAGGATCATGTCGAGTAGAAATAATTGGTTCTATAAGATGAATGATTTTAGTCATTAAGTGGAACGTGCAACCTTTGTTTCTGTAAGTGGCTGTCAGTGCTGAAAACTGGAAGTTGTTCTATTTGGAAATAATGTGATTTCTGTGTTGAGGTTTATGTGAACGTGAAAACACAAAATTAATAAATATAATAAGAATTTTATATTTTATCCACTGATGTCCCCAAAACAGAATGCGTTGCTTTTTACATAATAAATAAACCTGATTTATTACAAAAAGCATGTTTGCAAGTTTTATTAGCCCTTCCTTTTTTCGGTTTCTGATTCTTTCCTCTTTTTCTGCAGGATGATAGTAGGAGTGCTGTCAGGGCTTCTCTTTGGAAAGATGGGATATTATCTCACGCTGCTGTGGTGCTGTGCTTCAATTTTCATCTTCATGGTAAGTGATTTGTGGTTTTGACTTTGCAACAATCAGATAATTTTACAGAACACGGGTCCATTTACACCGCACCAGGTTTTTATAGAGCTGAGGTCTGTGTAGAGCATCGTTTACAGCTCTGAACAGGCAGATATGTACATCATTGCCAGTTTCTTATTTTTGTAAAAGCAGTAGCGTACAGGTGAGGGGGGAGTTTCAAAATCCAGCTTTTTGATAAAAGCACAGTACATAATTAAAACAGAGTGGCCCCTTATCATGTGTGAACACAGCATATTAACAGTGTGAAATTCTTTGTGATGACACTGGCAGTGGTGGGGTCTGAACTCACAATGTTTGATTGCAGTGGCAACCTAACCACTAGGCCACCAGCTGCTTCCTGTGTTTAAATACCACACAGTACGAAACAAGTTGCACAGTTTCTGCAGTGGCACTGCAATTGATCCTCCTACGCTGTCGGTTCATGAGGTTGTAAGCTGTTGGCCGACCAAACACAAACCATTTCTTTAAGGACCAAAAAATGCACTGGCTGGCAAAGGCATGGGGATCTGATTTTGTATTTCTGATGTGACCAAAGGTCATGCTTTAAACAATTGTGCACTTCACAATTTAACCCTGATTTTACAACTGTGGCCAGTTTTGCCCCATTTGAACCTCATGTTTAATGTCTCTAAATAGATCAAATATTTTTGCTTCATTTAAACACATTTTTAATGGGTACAACTGGGTAAACACAAAATCAACACATGTTTGGTTTCCTGTCCTGTTCTTCAGGATCAGTTTGATCCTTGACTCTTTTTAAGAAATGCCATTTGATACATATTTGTTTTGAATGACACTGACTGCCTTATACTGTGCGGTTTTATTATATTCAAAAAACTTCCTCTGCTTTAGTGCCAAACCCACACATAATCACGCCTGTAGTGCAAGTGTGAGAACCACGGATACTTCACATGACATGAGGAAGTAAATCATATTTTCCATGAGAATGTTTGTGTTTTCTGTGCCTTGTGGGGTTTGTGTGTTTTATTTTAAACTCTACGTAGGTGGTCAGCAAAGAAACAAAGGGCTGACACACAAACTTGTGTAACACTTTTAATTTCAAACATTTTCTGGAAGTTGAGAGTTAAGTACCGTTCTTTTTAGGTTCTGTGTGGCTGTGCTACTCCAGTTTTTAAAGATTGGATAAACTTTAAAACGAATTCCAATTATGTTTTTTAATTAAATTTTTTTTTTTTTTGCAGAGACACATACAGTGCATAATAAGAGATAATGGTATCCAAAAGAAATGGTTAATTTTTACTGATACACCCTGTTTTACCTTTAGCATCACTCTTAACATACATGTAGGCTCACTTGTATTTTTTTTTTTGAAATTTGGTTATATTGGCATTTAGGACATAGTGACTATCTTAAGTAGAAGAAGAATTTAAAATGTAATGCTTGTGTTGACACCTAATCGATAATGGGTGATCCAGAATATACATTTAGTTGATTTATTTTTTTAAGTAGTTGATTGTGCATTAAGTAAGTTATTTATTTCCCTCTGTCCGCCATAGATCCGAACCCTGAGGTTGAAGATTCTGTCCGAGGCGGCTGCAGAGGGGGTTCTTGTCCGAGGAGCCAAGAATCAGCTGCGCATGTACCTCACCATGGCCATCGCCGCTGCACAGCCTGTGTTCATGTACTGGTTGACCTTCCACCTGGTTAGATAAGAACAGGAGTGCCATCCTGAAGCTACGACTCCATCTTACTTGAAAGAGAGAAACAAACCCATGTTTTTGCACAGATGCAGTACAAGAACAAACACATGGACAAGCATTGCAAAGTCTCACAGCACAACAGTAAATGTCATTGTCTGGCTGTCTTTTTGTATGGCGAGCCTTGTTTATTTTATTTTTTATGTACATTTCTAGGAATGACTGGTGGTTTTTGTTGTTTTTTTTGTATGATGTACAGTGCAATCGTTTGATTTATATTTTAAAACTATGTGAACACTTGTAATATCTATATAACAATATGTTGACGAGTCTTTAAATCTCAGAAGCTTTATTCATGCCGGTCTGAACGGGTTATGTGTCTGACGCAAAACGCCAGCCATATCTTTGTTTTTGCCCATGAATTGTGTATGTGTACGTTTGTACATGTCTATACGTTTTTCTGCAACTGATTTTAAACAAAAAAAAAATCTGTTTTGTAACCGCCCTGGTAAATGTGTTTGAACGAAGAATGAAAGTCATGACTGAGGTTTTGCAATTAAAACGTGCAAACAGCACCTGCCCCTGTTTCCTTTGAACTGTAAAATGAAACTTCGTTTATTTGTAACAGTTTAGTGCCTTGCCGTTGTAAATAGATCTTTGTTGTGATTGAAAGGTATGGATTTAGTGTTTCTGTGCATGTCTGGCTGGGTCATCAAGATTATGCCTCTCTTCCTCTACCATATTAACTATTTTAAAAGAATATAATCAAATATAATAATGGTTTGCTCTAACTTGATCAGATTATCTACTGCAGACTTGGTGTAAACTAGTAATGGGAAGTTTGGATCATTTTACCGACTCGGATTTTTGAGTCTCATTCAGCCAAATGAACGAATCTTTTTTCGATTCATCACGTTCATTTTGTTCATTTTAGCAAAATATAATTAAAATGTTACTTGTTACTTCCCTAACATATCTACTGCTTACACAAACATTGATCATACTACAAACAAGACAAAACTATAATGCTATAAGCAACAGAAAAGCTTCATTCATTGTTTACCTGTGTCTTTAGTCTAGGATTCGCTCTCCTCGCCTCTTATCTGTCGAGTCTTCGGGTTTGAGTCGTTTGTTCATCACGTGACAGCCCCGTAATGTTAACCTATGCAGCCTGAGCCGGAAAGAGAATTGATTAGTTCGTCTCTCGAGTCTTCAGGTTTCAGACTGAATAATTCCAATTACAGAAACTATAGGATGTAGTGAAAATGCACATGTGCGACTGAACAAATCACTCATACGAGACGACTCGTCCCTGAGTCCCAGTAAAGATTGGTCCAAAATGAATGAATCGTTCAAGAACGACCATCACTAGTGTAAACTGTGTGGAGCTGCTAGAGAGCAATGATGGTAGTAGTGAGGGATGAGACTGGTGCAGCTCTTATGATAGAAACAATACAGTGAACTGACAAATACTTTTCAAAATGTAAACTTGCTTGCTCAGCTACAACAACTTGATTGGTCTGACACTTAACTAGAATGAACCATTTCTAGTCTTTGTGCACCTGCCTCACACTGTGCAATCATCTTTGCATAAGTACAGTGTACCATCATCTCATGCACCCCTGAACTGGCTTCCAACAGCAGTGACTACATTTACATGCACATTGACAGCTGGATAGTTCTCACCCAGGTTTGAACAAATAAGCATCCCAATTTAATAGTCTTAGTTTAAAATCTTGGTTGACCTAAGCTAAGCTGAATTGGTACACTGGCCAGTATTCTCAGGAATTGTCCTTCCAAATGGTAGGTAACTCCCCACAATGCCCTAAACCACCTCAGAATATCGGTAAATGGGCAGTTGGCAGACACTCCAGGGTGACTTACAATCATTAGTTACAGGGACTGACCCCTTGAGCCACTAATGGTTAAGTGTTTTCCTCAATAACACTGGTAGTGTGGGGTGTGAATCTGCAACTTTGTGGTCATTGTGTTCAGAGGCACGTGTTTTACCCACTAGACCACCACCACGCCCAGAATGTGTCGTCAGCATAAAACCTACAAGTAGTAGACACTTTAAAAACACTATGTATATGCACCTACACTCATTTCTTTAATAGTTCTTTTGTTTACAGTACGGCATACAAATCTTTGCCTTTTAAAGACCAAATACGTTTGGCTTATCGATCATGAATTAGTCTCATTATGTCTCTAAATTAGACAAAACACAAATGCCCTCTCTCTCCCTTAGTGGAGTGTCTTGCCTCATCAATGTGTTAGGGAATATCAGCTGTGATGTTTGGTTTGGTCCACAGTTAGTGATCCGGTTCCACTAAGGTTCTACTCCACATTATGGCAAGAACCACTTAACTAAGGAAAAAGAGACAACAGTCCATCATTACCTTGTTACAAAACACATTCTGGATTGTTTTTTTTTTGTTTACTGCATAAAGGGTTCCATTTACGGCATTTAGCAGACGCCTTTTATCCAAAGTGACTTCCATTCCCTAACTACAGGAGACAGTCTCCCTGGAGCAACTTGGGGTTAAGGGTCTTGCTCAGGGACCCAGAGGTGGTGCTGGGGGTAGGATTCGAACCCAGGACCTCATGGTCCAGAGGCAAGTGTCCTTCATCATTTTGTTTGTTTTCAATATTAATCTACAATATTAATCTACAATATTAAAAAAGGGTCACATTGAAAACACAGTACAGGAAAAAGAGAACTAGAGTGATGCCGCAATGAAGAACCAGAGCTTGTGACTACAGCTTACGTCAGTAAACGCCCCACCGGAGCAAACGCCCCGCCGGACCCCAATTGGACGTAGCATACAGTGACATGTAAAAGTTCTGGCACCTTGGTCAAATGATGTTTTTGTAGATTTTATGTCTGCCGAACAGCCAGCTATCAGATGAACCTACTCACCGTTCATTTTTATGTATTTATATTGTTGCTGTGTTGTGCCTCGTGGCAGTGAAGCCAAATCCAGTTCCTCATGTCCTACTGAGGCTCTGTGGGGCAATAGAACATGAGGAACAGGATTTGGCTTCACTGCCACGAGGCACAACACAGCAACAAGATAAATGCCAATAAAATTCCTGGGTTTATTGTTTACTTTGAAGTGCAGCTTGCCAGATGCTCCTGGTTTTGTTAACATGCAGGAAACATGCAGACCTGATGCCAAGTCTCTGGAGTCAAGGGTGAACCTCAGACACTGAGGCTTTGTGCTGAAGGAAATAAAGCCAAGAGACTGATGGGACAGGAGGTGGCATTCAGTCACTGGTGTGGGTGCTCAATTCTAGAAAAATTCTCAGAACTGGCCACAGTAGTGGTGAACTTAAGTCTGAAGTTCAATGTCCCTAAAAGCTCCCTCACAGACATTTTTATAAATGCAAATGTTTTTTTACTTAAAAAATATATATATTTTATGGAAAGATATAAATAGGGAAGTCATACGTTTAAGTTGAGGGAGCAAAAGTGTCTCAAAAGCTTGTTTTATCCACCAATAATTTACAGTAATCAACATTCCAGTCTCAGAAGAGCATTCTGCTTGGCGAACCACACGTCATAATATGTGGTTCCTACTTCAGCTTTTGTATTTTTGCACTTTTATCTGTTGCTAGAATACAGTGTTTATCGTAATGTATTCATGTATACCAGTGCTGTCAATGCTTTTGGGTTCATTTCACATTGTGCTGTGTAAATTGACAATAAACAGCAACGTGACTTGAAATTCATGAAGAATATGAGACTGGACCTGCTGGTGGTGGTCTTGTATTGGCCCAGCATGCAGTGACAGATGTTCTTAAAAGTGGGAAAACTATAACAATATCATGCTTTTATAATGTACTGGCATGTTGAGGCTGAAGAAGGAAATTTTATCCTACCTCTGTTTTACTTATTCTGTCTTGAACATATGGGAAATATGAATGCATTGATATCTATGAGAAGGGAAGTTTACTTGCACTCCCAGCAAAATGCAGAGACATGTACTTCCAAAGAGGCCACTGGGCCCCTCTAATTGAAAACAGCTGTGGAAGGACTGAATGGGGGCCTTTGTGGAAAGTCCTATATGAAGAACCAGTATAGTTTTGGAGTCAGATTCGAGGGAGTGGGCTATGATGAATATGCAAAATATGGGTGGTGCCTTGCTGAAATTGTATAAAAGACAGAGAGACAAAGAGCGCGGGGCGTCCATCCTTCTGCAGAGGGGGGGCGTCCAGGCCGATTGCAGTGTTCCAATAAATGCCTGATCATGGTTTCTGAAACAGACGCCTTTTCTCATCTTTCCTCCGTTCAAACAAACCTTCAACACGAGCTGAAAGTCGTCAATGCTTCAAATAATAACTGCAAAGTACCAAATCAGTTTGAATTGTCTCTATGAACAGCAGAGAAGAAATCAGTATGGTAAAGTGCCTGTTGCATTGGGGGTTGTCGTTGTTGATTGGGTAAATGGAAAAAAATGATCAAAGTACAACATTTTGCAATAAAAACAATAAGGTGCAGATTAACCACTGTGAATAAATTCATAGTACACTTTTAAAATTAGAAGTGTTGGGGTCTCAGTGTGATCCCATGACCTGACAAAATGTAAACGCAAAATTTCCTATCTGAAGCCTTGAAGAAAAACAACTTTAAACACAATACAACAACTAGTGAATAAACCAAGCAAAATACAAGCAACTTGACCTTTAATGTTACTGAATGTTTCGTATTTGTGTGTGTGTGTGAGTGTGAGTGAGTGTGTGTGTGTGTGTGTGTGTGTGTGTGTGAGAGAGAGAGAGAGAGAGAGAGAGAGAGAGAGAGAGAGAGAG
>JBBMFX010262356.1:0-19752 GCA_037832545.1 Rhabdalestes septentrionalis | reverse complement strand
CACACACACACACACACACACACACACACACACACACACACACACACACACACACACACACACACACACACTCACCCTTGCAGTGGACAGCCACGGCTCCGTCAGTGCTCTCACAGATGTGAAGAAAGCGTCGGGTGATGATGTCGCTGGGTGTGCTGCCATCCACGAAGAACAGGTCGTAATGGTCAAAGCCGGCGTCTGTGAAGCGCTTGGCATCATAGATCTTCTTATTGAGCCGGATGATGGTGGTGACATTGTGCTTGCGAAAGTAGGGGAAATAAGCCTCAGGGGCATGAAGAGGGTAGCCTGGAACAAATGAGAAAGGAGAGGAAAAAAATGAACAATTCATCTCAACGAGAAGTAAAAATATCACCTATAAATTTAACTGTGGGGTCAGACTTTCTAGAGGACACTTTTTTGCTGGTACAGAACACTACTTTTTATAGTTTGCTTGGTCTGCAGTAAGGGATCAAACTGTCTCATGAGGTAAACCGAGATGCCAGATTATTAGGTACATTACTTTATTTACAGCTTTAGTCAAGTTTATTCAAATAGCGCATTATCACACGCAAGTGTCATTCAATGTGCTTTACAGTACAAAAACACTAAGCATAAAAAGAGTAGGAAGTAAAAGAAAAAGGAATAAAAGAATAGAATACAAAGGAAATTTTAAAAAAGATTAAACGTATGATTCAAGTGCAAACATTTAAAAGAACATGGAGATTTTTAGCAGCTACAGTTGGATGAAGACCATTTCACCAGGTTTAGTTTTAGATATTTTCACCACTCGCTGAGCAGCTCTAAAACCACCAGGATTATAAACATCAGAGATTTGTTTAGGCCCCAAACCACCGAGTGACTTGCACATGATGACTAATACTTTGTTTTGTACAGTTTTGTACTGAACAGGGAGCCATTGAAGAAACACCTTCCATTAGTGTATATTTTAAGGTTTATAGGCACTGGATGTAGGCCATCAAAGAAAAGGGCCCACAATAGGACTGACCACATACTCTAATGGTGGTGGAATATTTAGTTGACCCAAATCAAAAGTGTCTAACCAGCAGTGATAGAGTGCTTAAACAGTGGCCGCTGATAAAGAGCAGAAGTGTGAACAATAAAAACTGAGCACAGACAAGGCAAAGTGATGTGGTAGATGTGTCTTGTAAGAACACCTAGCAATACTGATACACTTGCATTGTCACCACTGTTCTGGAAATGGTCCAGCACTCAAATTATGTCGCAGTGGTCTTATGGGCATCCAGTTCCAGTGTTTCTATGGCATACTGTGTATATAGCTGAAATGATCAACACCCACATGAATAGAACTGCACTTATCTTATAAACAAGTGCTTTGTGTTACTGGACAGGTGTGTAAGAAAAAAAAAACAAAACCTTTTAGTTTGAAAACTAAGCAGAATCTGTCAGCTTCAGGACTGAGACTGGGAAACCTATGGCATGTATTTTCAGTGAATGAAGACACAGGGGGGGTTTACCTCCTAAACTCTGTGTCCATGTGTTGTGCCATTACATCAACAGCTCCATCTACTGGTGAGCAAGTGACCACACATCAATGATTTAGGAAATCCTGTTTGTCCAGTGTTCAATCTCCAAAACTATCTACAAGTGTTACGACATATTTTTAAGGTCTTGGATACTATTGTGCACATAAAGGCAGGGTGGAGACACAGATGGTATGCAGCTCACCATTTTCAACTTTACTCTTTGGGTGCGGCCCGCTGAACGCCAGGAACTTGCCGGGGACGATCCAGTTAAAGTCCCCATTCTCCACGCGCTACAGGAGGGACAAAGAGACAGAGAAAGAGACGCAGGTGTTAGAGTGTTATGAAAGGTGGCATTTGGAACTAAATTTGGTTCCCTGCTGGGTTGCACAAGGTTACCCAAAGCCTTTTACAAGCAGGGCAACAATAAAAGCAGGTAGGGCACAGCAGGTAAAGGAGAAACGAGATGGCAAAACTTACATAAGCTGCTTGTAAAAACACTAAGTGGAAAATATTGCATTCAGCATAGCTGTAATAACTCAAAACGCCATGTCAGACTGCCACACAAGCAATCAGATATGCCAGCTACGCGTGTTCAGATAAATCTAATGCAGGTTTTTTGATTAAATCGTTTATGGTCACACAAGATTTCATTGGACTACAGCTTCATATCAGAACACAGGATGCAGTTATGTAAGGGCTTTGGAAACTGCTCAATGGCTTTGTGCGGAGCCTCCCTACTGTTCATCTGTTTGGTGCAACAGTATCTACAACTAGACGTGCAGTTTTAGAACCGACACCAGTTCCACGCAGATTTGTGTGGTTTTAGGCCTGTGCCCTCTAATGTAAAAGCTTTAACAGAAGCACTTGAGATGATGCAAGGCTGGCAGTTTCAAAGTGCTGCTGTGGTTTTAGGTTTATGCCCTCTATCATTACAGACTGCATGAGTTAGCAATGATTCAAGGTCTAAAGTTTCTGGGCAGGCTGTTTTTGTGGCCCTTAACATCAAGGTTTTTAACAGCCCTAATGATGGTGATATTCAGTCTGTAACAGTTAATGTAACTTGAAAATGTTCTGTTATTAATGTACAAGTGAATAATGTATAATGAAATTAATGTACAAGTTAACATTCAGCATTAACAATACCAAGACACTGAATTGTACTTAAAGAAACAAAAAAAAATTTATTCAAAAAACAAAACAACTGTTAACTATACCATATTTTCGTTATAATGAAATAACCTATCCAATCATAACATTTTAATTATATATTTGTATAACTACTATTGCAGTTTATACAACTGACATGCAAATTAAAAGATATTCAATAAACATACATCAGTTTGAATAATTAAGTCTATATATTGCTCCAATTGTAAAGCAAAAAATGATTACTTGTATCTGACCACATAATGGATCTATTATATTCACTGTAGTCTGTCACTAGTACTGTTCAGGTTACTGCATCGATCATGTGTTAACGTTTAAAAGAATTTGTAGGGATCTCATTAACGCAGCTGTTTAGCGCATATGCTTTTGCAATATATGTTGCAAGCACAGAGGTTCGGAATAAAGTTTCACCTCATAATGCTCGTATTCATTCACGTCAAACGTCTCGAAGTTCAGGAAGCCGTGCTGAAGGGCCTGAAAGACACAGTACAAAAACATTTAAGACATTTACTTTGTTTTTGAATTTGTTCGGATCAATCTCTTGTGTCCCCCTTTAAACACATATATACACACAGACACAGGGAGAGAGAGAGAGGACTTTGTTAATCAATTATTTAATAATTATTCAAAGCAAACTGTGAAAAGCTGTGGATCTCTGTATTACACCCACACTGCAGATTGCTTCCAAAGTCACACAAACATCTCTACAAAGTCTAAAATTCCAACACTGACCAACATTTTCCCCAGCATATCACTTCAGTGAAGAAAACAGTTAGGCGTCTTTCAGTGTGTCTGAATTCTCAAACAGATGTACGCATACATACCTAATTAGTTTCTAATCATAATCATTCAAACCTTACTAGCATTTCAACATCTTGAGCACATGATTAAAATGCAGCATGCTGAGTTAACTCTATGTTCTGCCACTCCTCTACCATCTTTTCTGAGGTGTGGTTTTCTGCTAGACCTGAGGCAATGCATTTGTGAGAAAACATTTTGAAACATGGCATAAATTCAGCTTTCTTATCACTAAATCGCTCTTCGGTACACTTGCAGCATTATAGAAAATCAGATCTACAGGGTGTGTTCTTAAGTAGTGGACCACACCTCCACATTCGCTTTTTACTACAGACGAGACGTGGACAAAGTCCACATACTAACTAGCAGCCCAACAGTGGACTGAGAGAACAGTACAGGGCAGAGGCATTTTTTTTTAAGGCAGAGGAGGGGAAAGAGTGAAGTTTGATCAAATTCTTACATCATATGCACTTCTGCAACATACTAAAGTTTCCACATAGTGTGCTGCACTAAACCCAGGTAATAATCATGAATATTCACACTATCTTTAAAGAAACATAAGATATTTAAGTACGAATAAAGTGCACGTTATCCATGATATGCTCATATACTCATGCAACAAAATGTCATTTGTAATTTATATTCACCACCAAAAATGGCAAAAAAAATTATAAAATAAAACCAAAGAACTGATACATACTCTGTGCACATTTGATACCAGGCTTTCCCCAAAGTCAGCAAATACATACATAAATGAATAAATGCAGAAATACATGAATTTTCAGAAACAAATGAAAGTTTTTCTGTCCTATAATTACGAAGGTTATCATCATTCAATTAACTGACTCATTTCCATTTTTTTGGTCTATATTTATTCAATTTTTTAATCTAGTCATTTTGCCGAGTTCAGTGTCCTCCATTCACCTCCATGAACTTAAGTAGTGTTTCCCCAAGGCTGTAAATCAGCAACCCAGGCATAATTCACAGTTTGTTGTTGTTTACAGCCTCTAAATATGTCTTTTTATGATTTAAGACGGTTCAGAGATCCAGTAGCACTTTTGGTCCCATAACAACCATAAAAGCTTTTTGTGACCTCATTCATCACAATAGCAGTTGTCATATTCCCCATTCCGGGACAGCACTTCTGTACGTAAAGCTGGAAGTCAGAGGCATGACACACGAACAGAGTAAAGAGGGTCAAGCACCTCGGAGCTGCAAAGAGATCCCTTTGGCTGCTGGGGATGAATGATGGGTTAAAGTGAGATAGTGGGCTAATGGCATCGATTAGTGTGGAGACTAGTCATAGAGGAAGAGCCCTTAAAGTGATAGCTCAGCTAAAAATTATATGAAAGCCAAACATGCATGCAAAAGCATATATTCTTGTTCATAGAGCAGGTGTCAATGCCCAGCTTTTTATCCTCTCAGTGAATTATCTTTCAGGTACTGAGCCCCACCGCGTCTCTCAGTCTGTACTGGTTATGTAATCATTCTCTGGTGCTGGGCAAGTCTAATGGACATGGCCTTGTGGTTCTCCTCGCTCCAGTGGTAATTGGACTAAGAGCTTAAAGAGGGAGCCCACCGGTGCAGAATGAATGAGAGAGGGGATTTTCTTAATTACAGCATGCATGCTCTAAATCCCAATCAGTGTTGCTACTACTGCTCCAGTCCCCTCAGCCAAACTCTTGCCCCTGGAGCGCTGCTTCGCAATGCAGAACCAAGCGTGTCGGTCATAGGCCCGGGGAAATTCATACAGAGATTCTGCAAAATACAAACTGCAAAAGCCCTCAGTCACGCTGAGGGGGAAAGATGGAGCAAAACAACAAGTTGGTCAGTAAGACGGCCACAATTATTACATTATTGGCTGATTGCAATTAATAAAGTTGACTGCTATTATTATTTTTGTTTATTTCACAACAGGTCATGCCTTTTTAGTTGGGTGAAGTCCAATAAAAATAAAAATCCTAATTTTGTCCTCCCTTGACTATCCTCCCTGTTTAGTCATATCCAATCTCGCAATCACATGATGCTACCATTTTTGGGTGGATGAAGGCTAGCACATGTGTCCTCAATCAAATGCAGCCTTACTTTACAGCGCAACACGCATGAAGATCTGCTACTTCTGAAAACAGATATCACACATGCTGCAATCACACCGAGTGAAGGACCCAATTATGTCAATTTAGACTCCCTGCTATAGATGGCTGTGGCATTACCAGAGATCAAACAATAAAAGGGACAACACTTAGACACACTCAGATGCCCCCAAAAGTTCCAAATTCCGACTTGGTACTTTATCAACGTTGGAGATAAGTCATTTTTGGTTGACAACCTTTGGGATGTGCCTTCCATCATTTAGGAGGAAAGACAGCTAATCAGCCACTCGTGTTGGCATACAATCACACAATCACATCATAAACAAAAAGGCAGCTCTTAAAATGAATTACTTATATACAATACATCATCAGCTAAACTTGTGAAAGGCCTGCCTGCTCTTAGGCCTAAATCAGTACACGGATTCTAGCAGAAAGACTGGGTGACAGCTTTGGAGAAAGTGTACAAGGTGCTGGTTTGGAGTTCCAGATCAACCCTAAATAAGCCCATGAATTCAGACATAAAATGATGCAAAAATTTGCACTGGAGTTTTATTTTTGCAAACTACAGACCTAAGCAATGTTTACATTTTGATGTTTGATCTTCTCAGTAATTTACTAAATTTGGCTACTGTTTGTCAGCTTGTGAGAAGCTACATGGTGCAAAGCAGCTAGAGTTTAAATGCATCAACACGCTAATGATGAACCAATGACAGTGGGCTAATTTTTGGCTTCCAGTTGCTGTAGAGCAGGAGGTATTCAATTAAAAGTCACCGAGGTCCAGTTATTACATTTCGTCCCAGTAGAATGTCCGAACTGAAGTCCATCTTGTGTCTTATAGCCTTCCCCTATGTCCACATTTTCATATAGTTTACTCAAAATGTGTTGTTCATTTCCAATGCGGGAACTGAACTGAGTGCACAACTAACTGTATTCATAGTTAGAATAAAAGCTTAAAAACGTGGTTACGTACACCCACAGCAACACATGCTGAATCATGTTTAGTGTCTAATCATGTGGAGAAAAAAAGCTGGCAGGTAGCATTGAGGGCTTTGAACGCTTGGTAACGGGCTGTGCTGTTGTGCGCCATCCACTCACAGAACACAGGCAGACCGAATTGATTAGAGTCTCTGATCTGCTAATGGCCCGTTAATTAAAGCTGGAGACAAAGCAAAGGAAGAGAGAGAACAGAGCCGGGTTAGCATGTGATGTGAGAACAGCAATAAGGTGAAAAGCCTGCAGTTTGGCACGTCCGCTGATGGTAATAAGTGTGGTATGTTTTAATAAAGCCAGGAAGGGGGAGGATGAGGGGGAGGGAGATTATTTTGGGCACAGCAGAAAGGCATGTTTATTTTTAAGGGCAGAATTGAGTTTCTCAGGAGGTGCATCAGGCTGTCTGAAGACTCTCCCTAGAGGTGGAGGAAGACAGGAATGTGCAGAGGAATGTCTCTGGCGTTCTTTTCTGACAGACACTGAACAAGTCCTTCCTGCAGCGCAAGATGTGCTCACAAATTGCTGAAACTGTTACACACAGAGAAACCACGGCAGTACACACAGAGAAACCACGACAGCACACGCACACAAAGACACACAAAGACACACAAAGACACACAAAGACACACAAAGACATTTCTCTGAGGGAAAATGCTCAGCCTTTGCTTCTACACTGGTATCAGTGTTTATAGTGACTTATGGGTGAAAATGTTAGCTTGGGAATTGGATGAAATAGATGGGGGGGGAAACAAAAAAGCAAAGGCACAACACCACAGAACAATAATAACATAACAGCAACTCAAACTACTCTCTATATACTCATTGAAAATGTGTTTCCAAAAGTAACAGCCACACCTTTTCCACCCAGTATGTTTGTACCAAACCATAAATGCATTTACGACTTCTAAAATTCCCAATACTGCCCAAGATCACCACCTGCCATTAAGCCTGAATAATGATGTTTTATTGCAATTATTCACCATAAATTAAGTTCCAGACGTTTCTTTATGCAGGCCAGTACATCAAGTTCTTTGATTCGCACATTTTTTCTTATTTAAAATGTTGTATGCCTTATTAAAGCAATATTTAACGATGTACTGTACATTAAACTGTCGCACATTACTGTGCATATTTTTATTCAAGGTATCAGCAGGGACATATTCTAGTTGTATCTGTCCTTAAGGAGAATTTGGATTCTATTGTACTGGCTTTGGTTTCATTCTTGACAATATAAAGCACTTTTAGATGTCCCTCTGGAAAGACTGTGTGCTGTCTGCAATAAATGTAAACAGTATAGAAAAGTAGAATAGAATTAAAATTGCAGTTTGAGATTTGAACATTGGACTGGGATTTTGACATAAAAACTATTAGTCATACAGCACCAGCTGCCATGCTAGTTCACCGTGATCATGTGCAATGTGATGTTGGCTATTACATAAGAAACCTGCCTACATTAGTATAATCCTTTTGGGCCCACCCTGTCTCACCCTATTGACATCATTCAGGGCTTTGAAAACTGTGTGCATTTTTATGGCAGTGATTTAGATATGCAGTGTGTATGTGAGTGTGTGTGTGTGTGTGTGTGTGTGTGTGTGTGTGTGTGTGTGTGTGTGTGTAAATTGGGATCCAAAATACTTCACAAACACGAGTTTGCTAATAGTCTTTTGACACACCCTAGTCCTCATGGCCTTACTGGAATGCTGGTCACACTGGTCCCAGCTCACCTGCCCATATTCTTCCAACAATCTGCTCTTTCATAGCACCAGTTGCGAGGTTGGACAAACTTTTCAGAAGGCACGCAAAAAATCCATTCAATCAATAAGAAACAATAGTACACAAGATCCAGTCTTTCTTCAGGCTAACCTCACATGGTGGAAAATGTCATCTTTAATCTCAAGTTTCAGTTTATTCCAGTTAAATGGAAATGTCTTTCTTTGAGAAGAAATGGAGAAATAAAACAATAAATCTCAATATTGTATTAATGAAAGATCAAGTTTGGAATTGTTGGCTTAGGAGAAAAGAGGAGATTAACATTTTATTAAAAGTGCAACAGGACTTTAACCATGTCAGGAAAAATTGAAAAATAGAGGCAATTGACATTAAGAAGTCTTATTAAATATATATTTCTTGCTTCTGGGATCTTCAAAAGCAAAGCATTTTAACTGAAAACATAAAAATAAACAAGCATCAGTAGTTTGATGTTAAGAATCCTTACTCTATAGTTTTGACTACTTTATTTATCTTGCTGAGGGACAATTATTTTTGCATTTGTGAGTTTATTTGTGAGGGAAATGTATTACTGGTTGAAAAAGTCCTTTTAACTTAACTGAGAAGTTACAGGGCTAAACACAGAAAGCTGATCCGTGTTTAGTTGATGCGCTAAGTGCAGAGCAGGGCATCCTACCTTCCTGATTCCTTGCAAACAGTCCAGAATCGTCAGGTTGTACGTACAGTTTCCGAAGGAGGCATCTCTGAAAAGAAAGAGAGATATAAGTGAGAAACAGCAAAACAGAGAGTGAAAAGGGGAAGGAAATACATATTTAACTGTTGGGTCTGACATCACACTGGCAGTGAATAGTTTTTTTTTCATCCTCCCCAGCAGACAGGGGTCACAGGTTAGCTTCAGTGGACTCTCGTTACCACCGCAGGACCAACATAGACTAAAAAGCCTGGCCCTGAGTGCAGGGGCCTAAAAATAGAGCAGCACTCTGCGAGAGGTCACACAGCAGACCCAGATGATAAACAGCACCTTACTTTAAAGAAACTAAACCAGCGCTCACCCACAATGCAGGGAAATGGGTTACAGGGTCATATGATATATGATATGAGATATGAAATATGATATATGAAATCTGATATGAAATAGGTGATATATGTGATATGATGTGTGATATGTGTGATATATGATATCATATATATCATCATATATCGCATATATCATATGATATATGTGAGAGAGCGAGAGAGAGAGAGAGCGAGAGACCTTACTCGTTACACTGTGATGTCACAATGCAAGACAGTATAATGTAAAATAAAAAGCATAGTGCATTGTTTTGTTGTCTCTTTTCCACAACTGTTACAGTGCACATGTTTTTTTTTTTTTGTGTTTCTAAAAATAATTCACCAAATCACATTGAGATTATGATATCCCAAATCTTTTCTAAACAAATCGTAATTGAATTAAATGATTAGACCAGGTTTAGATCACCAGGAACCATGTGATCACACCATGATTAAGCGTGTGTTGTGGAGGTCAATGACTGTGTGCTCATCAGCTGAAAGCTTCTAGCACAGCTCTTTCTCCTAACTCAGGACCGGCTGCACTTCAGCATCAGTGGATCTGCTGAGTGCTTTAATAGGCCAGTTTGGGCTTTATTCCTCACTGGTGATGATTTTTGTGTGCAGGGGACATGAGTCAAGCTTTGGCTGGATTGGTCCTCTACTTCTGTACCCAAAAAGCCGGACAAATTTTTCTGCATTTTAATTAAAAATTACAATCACAAATTTCCCTTGTAAATGAATCTGATATTTATTGCTATGGCATCTACATCTCTATGCTGGCAGCAGCGTTTTTGCAGAGAAGAGATAGACATCGTTTTATTCTCTTTCCTTCCATTGTGTGGATTTCATACAGCCCCCCAGGCAATAAGGGTATAACTCTCTGAACTCACAATGTCTTAGTTTGATTACAGTTCTTTAGAAAATGAGTTCATCATGAAATCATGGGGTGGTGGTGGCCTAGTGGGTAGCATCCTACATTCAGCAGACACCACTGGAGTCCTGAGCAAGACCCTTAACTCCAATCTGCTCCAGGGACACTGTTGCTTCGGATAAAAGCATCTGATTAATGCCATAAATGTATATCTCTTTTTTTTTTTATGGTTCAGAATTACTTTTTTGGACCTCCAATCAAAATTGGAATCAGCCAATTCTGCTTCGAACACCAAAACAAAAGTCAGGTTTATTTCATTTTTGGTCAATAATAACAAAATGTAAAATATACATCTTATACAAATCACAATCAGACCGTTTACTTGGTGCATCCTACGCTTAAAAAAAAACAAAACGTTATATTTTACGGCCTAAGAATACAATTTTGTCCAACAAAGCATGAACAGATATCTAAGTGTATATAATAAGAATTGTTTCCATCTTTCAAACAGAAGTGGAGCTGCAACTCTTTATATTTTTCTTTTCAAATGTGCAATTTGTAGCTAGAAATGTGTGAATTTTTCAGGTCCTGGTGTCCTGGTGCCAAAAAGTAATTTTGATAAGTCAAACACCAACATTTTAATTAACTGCCATTTTTCATTATTTGATTGAGTAAAGGTCCCTGTCAGTGTCAGGGCCTGGTTAAAGTATTGCAGTTCTAAGAGTCAGCTACTCTGCTCCTTCAGACAGAGACAGATCCAAGAGCTGAAGCACATGAATAAAAAGAAACAGCCTCATGATTACGTAATGCCTTACCTCCGCAAGAGACTAAATACAATCCCTCTGTAGGAACAATGAAAGCCAATGTCTTTGTAATCTGCCTAAAGAATTACAACCCTGTCTACAGGGAATATTACACAATGTGACTTGCAGTACTTAAGGACGCCAATGCAGATGGTGTTTGCCCATTTGTTTTTCAGAATACAGTCAAGAAGAGACCGACAAATCTTTCATGAAACTGAAGAAAAACTCATCAGTAGTTACATGTGTGGCTCAAAGGATCAGAAGAACCTGGTTGTAAAACCACAAGGTGTAGAAGACATGATCTCACGTGTGAAGAGCCTCCCCCCCCAGCCTCCAGCTGGCAAAACCAGGAGCCTCGCATCTGTGTGTGTTACGCAACCCTGACCCTGCAGCTGAAAGGCTACTGCACAGATACACATCTACAGCCACAGTAAGGGCTTTAGATAAACACCAGCCTAAAACAGGGCTCAAACGGATTTAGAGGTTGGCATCAATTAATGATTGATCTCTAAAGGATAAAGAAGGAACACTTCAACCCACTTTACAAAAAAATTAAAATGAAGACAGGGGCCGGCGGACAATGGAGATATTAAAATGTTATGCCCCAGCATAAATCTTCTGGGTGTAACACCACATTCTCAACATATAATCCAACCGTTCTCAAAATGTGAAGCTCAGATTGATATGCTGATTACGAGTCCATGCATTCATATAAATCAATCTAGCATATGCAGCTTGAGGTTTTCTGTTGAAGATCTTGAAGGAGATATTTTATAATGATGGTTTGGCCACACTCTCTCCTAACCCCAAAGGAAGACAATTCTTTTGTTAGTGGTTCATGATTAATTATATATTTGAAATAACTGCTAAATGAATACTTGCAATAAACACATAATTGATGACTGCATACAAGGGAGATATCCAATTTACTTCCACACACCAAGCATAACTAATTATTCTGTTGGGAATGTAGAATCCCATCAGCCAAAAATCTAACTCTGTCTAAGGTGTGTGACTTCACAACCTGGTTAGTACAATGTGTTTAGTTTGAGCCAAACACTATAATTCACATAATTTTGTCAGTCTTTCCATCAATTTAGCATGTTTTGAAAAAGTAACTTCAGAATGTACAAGCTAGAAAAGAAAACTGGAACCAAACTTGTATTTTCCTTCTCTAGAGATCCCAAAATAACTAGATTATAGTATTAAAAAAATTATAAATATTGACACTGCTTTCTTGTTTGTTGGCATTTATTCTAACATTGACTTGTGTTTTTGCTGGCACATGCTGATAGAGCCACTACAATATTTGTCCATATTTTGCCCATTTGTACAGAGCACATTGTGTCATTGTTCTTTGATTAGTCCTTGTCATCTTCTACAATAACACTCACTCGGTTTCTAACCGCACGTTTAATCCTTCCCTCAGGAGACTCCCCCAACTCCTCTCCCGGAAATACAGCATGGAACAAACAGAACTCTGCCGCTTACAGGCCTGGTGACATCATATGGAAGCAGACAGAGGAGGGGAATCGGGAAACCATGAGTAACAGAGTGGGCTGAATCTGGCAGGCCCTCGCCATCTCAACTCAGAACTGAAAGTGCAGGAAGAAGAAAAGGAAGGACCCCTGAACTCAACACAATTCCCATTTTTACACCGGGGAATGGGTGAGGGACTCCTCCCTTGAGAACGTCAAGGCCAAATCTTACAACATTCTGCTGCCATTCCTGGTTCAGATTTGGAAACAACAAAAAAAATAATTATACTGTAAGAAACATTTTTACTTTCAGCATCTTTTTTACTGTTTTACTGCAAAAGTGATGATGACACAAGTGTACAAAATACTTGTTTATGAGATTAAGTCTAATTTTAAGAGACTTTACATTAACACCACAAAAACACCAAAACCTTATAAAGGCTCAAATCTAATAGCTAGAGAATAAACCCTTCTTGTTTGCGCCAGCCCAGTTGTTACTCTATCTGTTCCGGATTTCCACCACATTCCCTGCTGTGCCAAGTCTCCGAGCTACTTGAGATCTCCCTCTGTTCTTGCATAAGAGCTGTTCCATGACAAGCTTCTGTTCCTTGCTGCTGTAGATTAGAGCTTTCTTACACAGTTCCTGGAACGCTGCCACTCCAGTCCCTCGGCCATGAGAACACACCATACAAGTCCATCACAGAGACTCGACTAATGATCCACAAAAACAAGAACCTGCAGGTTAGTTTAATTCAGCCACTGGGCTAAAAATAAGCCAGCAGACCTCAATGGAATGCCATTGCTTAATGAGTAAGGATGACAATGCTATTCTGTTTTCACACAACTGTGTGAACGTGCGCTGTTTTCCGATTCAAATCTCCAGATGGCTCGGCCCGCAGAACATAGTGAAAATACAACATGTTTAAAAATATGCAATTACTCCTTGACATTTTTATTGAATAACAATGTTGAGTATAGTGAATAAAGTAGACACCTGAAGATACTTCTCTCAACACACTTTTCACCTCATTTCTTGTTAGATACCTTACTTAAGACTTTGGCCTACCTTTTCAATAGCACTTCATAGGGATTCTGGTTAGTTTTTTCCAACATATTTTATAAAAGGCTTTCTAAAGCATTGTGGAACTATGTATTATTGTTAATGGCTCACATCTTACATTTACATGTATAGGAAATCTTTCCTAAAATGATTTGGAATGTATAAAGTTGAGGAACAAACTGCCTTTATTTTTGCAAGGACCACATTTTATGTTTCATTTCTTCCACTAAACAGTAATATCAGGTCATGTAGAAGAGGAAAGCATATTTGTTTTCACTTAGCAAATAAACAAATCAAGATATCTGACTGCGTTGCCCAAACTTTTGTGTATAACAGTACATGACTCTAAACCAGGAAAATGACAGAAAACCTTTAGTATTCAGGGTGTGGTACAGGGACGGGCTGTGCTCTTGCACTACAGTGCTGTACTGAACTGTAACAAGTAGTTGAGGTCAACATCACAGCTAAAAATAGATGTTCAGAAAGTGGCACTCCAAAAATCCATCAAAATTTGTTCTTGGCAGAACAGCAACAACAAGAAAAGGGCAACTGGGGACAAGTGGGGTAAATTCCGAGGCCTTCACAACCAAATCGACATCAGAAAACCTCGTCTGGTTTTAGGCAGGTAGAAATCCAAAATCAGAGTTATAATTAAGCTCCTTGAGGTATCACTAAAATGTCTCACTGCATCTGAGTGAAGAGTTTAATTACTTACTACTAAATCCTCAGCCACCAGGTCAGATTCTTCTCCAAAAAAGAGTAGATTCAAGTAATTTCCTCTCATTAGATGGTCTGTCCCTCCACAACACACTTTTCTCTAGTTGCTGCATTAACCAATTGCATGATGTTGCATAACCGAGTTGCTCAGTTTTGTCCCCAGGAGTGCCATGGCTACCGCAGTTACGAGAGGGGCCAGCTGATAAAGTTCTTTTCATGGCAAAAAGTGCCCTACAGTCACTAACAAGCACAGCTTTGTGGTGAGACAAGGGCCCAATTAACCCTACGACTGGATGGGGCAACAAACGGACCCGTCATGAAAAGGGAGGGGAAGCTATTACGCAAGGATAATAAAGATTAACGCAAAGCTATTCAAATCTGGACCCCCACATTTGGAGTTGAAATCCAGTTTGTGTCAATCCTTGTGGCTGAATGGCGAATCTAAATGGTTGCCAGTCTAACTCCTTGGCAAAGAGAAGGCGGAAAATCTGTACTGTCAAACACCAATAGCTTGAACTGAATACTTCATTAAATCAAACCCCAGGAGTCCATTCCACAAATGCAAAATAACTGTTGCACTTCCATGCAAGCAAGGGTTCAAAGACCAGCTTTACTCTATTTTCTGAGGAGTGAAAAGGTAGTAGATCAGCTAAGACACTTGGAGTTTGGAGTTTCTTTCTTTAGCTTGGCACTGGTGATAAGAGGCTAATGTAGCAAGTAATAGCAGCTTACAGCAACCTATATTGCATGCCTGAATTACTTGAAAAGACTTTCACAGCAAGCCATATGAATCATCTTTCATTTTTCTGAGATCTGACAAGTTGGAATGAACAACAAAAAAGGACATTTAAAAATATATTATAAAATATTGTGAATACAATCATTTTTATTCAGCATTTACACACAACCTTCCATTCAACCCAGTTAAACAGGACAAACTGTGTGATATTTACATTTCACGGCATTTAGCAGACGCTTATCCAAAATTACTTCCATTGCCCCTACAGGGGACAGTCTCCCTCGAGCAACTTTGGGTTAAGGCTCTTGCACAGGAACCCAGTGGTGGTGTACTGAAGGTAGGTTTTGAACACATGACCTCTTGGTCCAGAAGCAAGTATCCTGCCCACTGAGCTACCACTGAGCTACTGAAGTTGATTTTTAGGTACTGACGATAGCCACAGTTTGCTATTATTTTTTCATGGTAACTGAAATATTGTCATGTGTAACACACAGACATTGAGACAAAAATATCTAAAATTCCTTAAGGCTTAATTTAGAAAAGACAAAGTTTTCATAAAGTGCCTGAAACTATGTAAGCAAGACAACAGTGTCAAACATACAGCTGTAAGTTTGTCATTTTTCATTACTTAGCTACAGCATGGTGCAAAATCCCCACCCTGACAGAAAATGGAACAATAGGCAGCTGCTGTCCAAGGAAGGGCTTTGGAATGTCCTTCAAGAATCCTGGAGAACTACTTCAAGAAATTCCCTTGCTCAAGAGAGTTCAAGCTGTGAACAGTGACCACACCAAATACTGACTTAAAAGCTGGTTAGCATTATCCATCTCTTTGTGATATAAACAGTATGTACATGTATGTATATGTATATGTATACACAAAATATTAATAAATGAGTGGTGGTTCAACTCGCACAGATGTGTACATTACACTCGCGACAAAACTAAAGAAGCAAACTTTGTCCTGGCTGAGCAATTAATTGTGGCATCATTTTAGGCGAGAACAATATGTGCTGGGAACAGATCACACAGAACTCATTTGAGAAGTGGAAGACAGGCCATATAATAACAATATTACACTGCTGTTATACATGGTGTATTGAAAACATAAAGGAAGGTTTACAGTGCGGAGCTCATAAATTTAAATCATTATTAAGCCACTGACGAGCCTACCTAGAAGCAGGATAAATATTTGCTTGCCTGCGAGTTCAGACAAGCCCGGAATATTGGAAATGGCGGTATCAACACCATAACTCAAACCTGACTAGAAGATAAATCTCAAGAGCTATAAAGTTGGAGGGAGATTGCCAAGGGCTTAGAAGCAAACTCCCACGCAGAGTGAATGCAGCACGCAGTGCAAGAAATTCATTCGAAAATCTGGCAATGCGTCTCACACTACACAAGTTTTTCCACCCACGTCTCAGCCTGAAGACCCCCAGTGATAAAGCCGAGGGTCAAGAGCAGTTCAAAATCCAGAACAATAAAACACTGTTTAAAACAAGTCTGAGACGTAAACATTTATATATTCCCAGTCCAAGAGTTTGTGGAAAACCGTTTTTTTGGGGGGTTAACAAAGGGTTAATCTTTTGCAAAACCACTAAAGTACAGGTCGATTCAACCTGCTTCTTCATGAGGCCTGACTTATTAAAAACACCAAAAATATCAAATGTAGTCCCTTTTTACTTAGTTTTCCCTGATATTTGACTTATATTTAAAATCAGCCAGATGGATGAGGCCTCTGTGCATAATGCTAACATCTCCACAGGATTTTCCGCAGTTCTGAGCATTAGCAGGAGGGTGTCTGAGTCTGTACGGGGGCGGAGCAGGCTGGAGCAGCGATGGCACGGCCGCCTGGGCACAACTCCACAGCTGGCCTTGCCAACTCACAATGTGACATTCATTACCAAGAGGCTGAGAAAAGGCCCTCCATTCCCATAAGACACAAACACACACATTCGTCTCTCCATCAGACTACATCAAACCTGCTTACACACTTGTACTCTACCCCTCATAGACACAGGCAAGGAGTAGATTAAGGATCAGTTTTCACATGCTGGCAACATTCATTTAAAGGGAAATTAACCTCTAGTCTACACATTGCAAATTAAATCTAATGCAAATACAGTTGAGAATAGTACAGCTATTCCTCAATCACAGGCTCATAGCACTCTACTAACTGCGAGGCTGTTAAAGCCACACTCCCTAAATGCATTGTGCATTCCTCCATCTTATGCACAATGACTCCTACAATCCTGAACTTCTAAAGCTACATCACAGCACAAATACAGACAATTGAACGGACACATTTTAGCCCAAGGACTACATAAAGCCAAGTAAATTTTAATAATATTTGATCTATGGTGTTAAAGTATAACTAGCAACTATTAGATAAAAATGTATTCATATAGTAGCTGGTAACTGGTAAACCAGATATGCCAAGCTAGCATAATTCCATTAAAGAGGCTTGCTTATCATAATACTAGTTGCTGTAAATGTGATGCTGTTTCTTCTGCCTCCAGCTAAATGACTATGTAACCATACAAGAGTTGATACATCAATTGTAAAATATTCTGAAGACCATTCCATTTGTTCAGTTAACTATCTACATGTCTGCATTACTGTTTTTACATATTTTTTGTCATTTTATTCAACAGAGAAAAGCCACAATGTGAGGAGGTATTTCACACCAGCTAATATTGATACTTCCAAAATTCCTGAACTAGTTCCTATGGAATGTTTCTTGAAATTTACCAGGAATTTTCCACCCCTTTGCGAACCCTAGTAACAGTATAGTATGGATGGGATGTAAACTTTCCTGAATGACTAGTATTACACCATAAGTATGATACTGTACAGTTAAAAGCATTGAAAAATGTGATGTATGACAGACAATATAATAAATAGACAATACAGCAATGCAACTGTATTATTATTATTATTATTATTACCCACATGCGCTTTTTCATCAAAAGCTAACAGCATTGTCCTTAAGCAGCCTTTACTAATGTGGGGCGGGATCGTCCCTGACTCAATCACAGATCCTACAGCATGGATTTCCTCTAGACACCATCTGCTTTGAACCCGATCCCATTCATTCCATTCTTTTCACTAGTCCTCAATAATGAAGCACTAGCAAGGTGTAAAAATTTCAATACAGTTCCAAAAAAACAACCACTCAAAATAGTATATTTAACACCGTACTAACAGTGCATTCCTCACTCTCTTTTTCAGTCCCTCATTTACCATCTTCTCGGTCAGTCAACTATGCATCCTTTCAGAGTAAAGTGGGCAGAGAGTATGTTATGGGCATAACCCATATTTAAATACTGGATTGATCTTACTAAGGTCAATTTTGCTATAAGAAATAAAACAATCCAATCTCCCTTCTCAGAAATGAATATTAAAATTGAATCTAAAGATATACGCATCATTACACCCCTACTACCGACTTTATCCAACACAGAACCCCTAATGATGTGCTTCTCAATTTTTGGAGGGCACATGTACTCCGGGTTGCACTGTTTTAGATGGCTTGTCTCTTTTGGATGAAGCCCAAATCCACACAGGCCGGATTACATCAGCCCCTGACCCAGCTCTACTATAATCCCAAATTAAAAGGCAGAGATTGGTAGTTGGCAACAGTGAGATAATCCAGCCCCGTGGCAAAGGCCAGTATCATGCCATGGAGCCATGTCGATTGTTTGTGCTTTTGTCTCTGGTTAGAGAGTTACTAGAATATATTATGTTCATAAAAATGATCAAATGAAAAAAAAATTTAAATAAAAAAAATGCTTTGTCTGGAAAATGTAGTTCAATCTTATTATAATCTGAAGCAGCAACAAGGCCAGATATTTTATGGCATGTTAAAGCAGATTAAAAGATGACATGCCAGGAAAGAAGTAACGATCAGGGTAAATGCAGGCACGGCAGTTTGGACCGAAGCGTCGCTGTTTTGGCTTTTTGACCATAGCGCAGTTGTTTGAGACATTATATGAAATTAAGCAAAAAGCAGGTCACACACACACACACACACACACACACACACACACACACACACACAAAAGGTGCTCACGTGCGTGGCCCATAGTCTTTGTTCCTTAGTGGCATGAGGGGGGGTAATTACAGGGCATTTGGTGTCTGAGAACGTCACATTGCAGCTCAGGTGACACACAAATAGGGCAAGAGAACACAGCCTCTAAACACAGAGGAGAACAACTCCGCGTGTGCACGTCCGCACAGGCATGTGCCTTTTCAAGCTGGCTGAGAGATTTAAAACCCTCTTCTTTCTTTGTGGAGTTAATAGCTGGACCACATGCTGAGGGTTCTCACCTGAAGGGCAGGTACGAAGCATTGGAGCCAGAGATCAGAGCTCTGTAGGCCTCCTCCGGTGTTTTCTTCAGGTAGATCACCTGAAAGAAATAAAGGGGAGTGGGAGAGCGTTAGAATTAACATCACCACAGTATTTAGTGCCCTGACGAAAGAGAGAAAGCGAGAGTGAGGGAGAAAGTGAGAGCGACATCATTACAATACACATCATCCCAGTACTGATGAAGAGAGAGAGAAAAGAAGAGAGAACTTAGTACTTAGTGTCTTGAAGAGGAAAAAGAGACAGAGAGACAGAGAAAACATTAGAATATACATCATCCCCATACTTAGTGTCCTCTTGAGAGAGAGAGAGAGAGAGAGAGAGAGAGAGCGTGCGAGAGAGAGAGAGAGAGACCGTGAGTGCGAGAGAGAGAATATACATCCTGCT
>JBBMFX010261610.1:0-19761 GCA_037832545.1 Rhabdalestes septentrionalis | reverse complement strand
TGGTGTGTTTCTGTACTGAATTTCATTAAACCGGGTTTTTGAATCTGTGGAGGGGAGCACTAGCCTTCCTAAATCCAAAGAAAATTAGGTATGATATCAAGGCAAGTGCAATATCAAGCCAAGACAAGTAGAGCTTTATTGTCATCCCATTGAATACACAGAGGATGAGATTTTGTCTCAATTTGTACTCAGTGTAAATGCCTGGTATGTCAATAAAGCTCTACTTGACTTGTTACAAATGAAGAATCATGTTGTTTGGAGGGATATTTTATTCTTTCTAATATATTAAATATCAATAATGTCTAATATTCAGATTTTGGGTCCATTAGATTTTTTTCAACAAAAAAATGTGTGTGTGTTGGGGGTGTTTAATAGGAGTTTGAGGTAAAGAAAGAAAGTATGAGACAGAAGAAGAACCGGATGGAGGAAAAGGAAGAAAATCTCAAGGACTCTTTACTGAAATTCAACAAATTTCTCACAGTAAGTAAACATGTCATAAGCGGTGTTTAATCTTTCATAATACAAATGCTGGTATGAGGCTATGCACCTCCCAGACTTTCTCTCTCCACAATGTCTGTCTATCTCTCTCTCTTTCATTAGGAGAATGATGCTAAGAGAGAACGGGGTCTGAAAAAAGCAGAGGCTGAGAGGGCAATTTTGAGAGATAAAGAGCTGGAAGTGCAGCGGTTGCAGAGTAACATCGCCGCCCTGCTGGCCAAGAAGGAACAACTGCAGGCACGAGTGAACCACAACAGGCTCTACTGGAGCTTTTTAGATACGGTCCTCCAGACATCTAAAAAGGTAAGTTTTCTGCTGTCTGTACCTGTTTTTTTGTTAAATAAAAATACGTGACAAACTCACAGTATCTTTCTCCATAATGTTTAGTAACAATGGGCTCACAAAAGCTTCCATCCTTTTTTGTAAATAAGATTATTCCTCAATCCCTATATAAAACCTTTTGGTTGTGATGTTACAATCATAAATCCATTTGTTTGACTCTCCTTTTCAGCCCACTGCTCTTCCGTCACACCCATTCAGCCTTCAGCAGTTCGGGCACTCATATTCATTTCCTACACTTTAGCCTGGCCCTTTCAGACCGCAGCACTTAGTCCTACGCACCACACAAGATCAGCCCCTCCCATTGCTGCTGCAGTGATGTGTGGTTGAAATGATGTGCAGTGTTGCTTCTACAGTCTGTAGAAATGAAAGATATCAAAATTATATAAGACTGTGCTGTTCCTGGCTGTCTGGAAGGAAATGGAAGGGATAAGTATAGGCAATATAAAAATTACGGATGATGTTTATACATAAACACACAGAGGTGAACCTCAGGAAAATTATCTAATTTACAAAAAAAGGATAACAAACTCAAGGAAAAGGTTTTTGGCAAACAGCCTTTAAAAGAAGGTTTGATACGCAGTACAGGTAGTACGGGGGAAAATAAACTACTGAAAAAATGAACTTTAGAATTGTCAATGCAGGACCTCCTCAGGTTGTTACCCTTGTTCTGTAAATTACATTTTTCAACATTCACTTTACATTGACAGAAAACAAATGTAAACTAATATTTGAGTTCAATCTTGTATTATAATAAAATTGCTTACTAGCAGTGTTGATTGTAATAAGTATTTTATTGTATTTTATTTGTAATCTTGCAAGCATGTTCTATACCTACACAAGGCATTGCAATTTTAACATTGATCTAAGTCGTGCTGGCTGGCACATATATGCAAGTGCGACACTACATTCCTTAATTTAGCTATTTCTTAAACTGCATTTAAATGGTGTGTCATGATTATTGCTTAAAAAGTATCATGGGCTGTTTTGTTTACATTTCAGCATTTAGATAAGTGCAGCATCCACTGTCCACTGTCCACTATCCAGTGTACTTATCAAGTCAAAAGCCAAAACGGAATGTGCAGATGATTTAAGCACCGCAACACAAAGTGCCCCCAACATTTGGTTGATTGGCGCAGCAGAAGAGAAAATACACGGAATGTAACTTCCAAATTACTGTCAGATGCTTGTTGTATTTTTTCAGCAAGTTCTTGGTGTGCAGTATGTGAAGATTTTAAAATGTGGTCAATGGCTCTAAATTCAACTGAAAGAAATGCCATTGAAAAACTGGACAACATGTTCTGTCAACGGCAAAAGAATAAATCCTACAACAAAAACCCAGAGAGCTCATGAACATGTTTTAAGTGAAGATTTAGACATACTATACGATGAAGCACAGGCAGACGCCATGATAATGATCACCATTGCTGAAGACAAGGATTTTTTGGAAGACCAACGTCGGCCACACGTAGTTTATATGGGTAGCATTGAAACAGCATCAGCCACAAAGGAAGGCAGAAGTGAGACAGAAGCACCCGGAATATTTAAGATATAAAGAGGATTAAAAAGAGAATATAATATATAAGAGGATGAAAGAAAGGCAATATTGCAGCTGATAAGTCTGAACCTGTGGCAGATGAACTGACATCACATGAAGAATTAACCATGATGATGACGACAGATGATGAAGTTAAAAGGCCAAATTCAGGGAGTTGCTGCTGAACATGATGCATTATAGTTTGGAATTGAGTGTCCATGGACGTCATTAAGGCAGTCTTGCTATCACACTTGTTCAAAGTATTGTTGCTTCAGTTGGTTATTAACGTTTGTCTCTGGAAATAGTTAAACTGATGGTGAAATTAAATCATCTATCCGTATGGCGATAATCTGTTAACTTTAGACATATTGAGCAACCTTTAAATGTGCATTAAAAATTCTAAAGCTCCTGTCATCAGAAGTTCATTTTTGACTGGCACCCTAGTACACGCACACACACATAATACACACACATATATCCATGACTGTCCGGTGTTTCAGTTTCAGGACATTGGGCAGCTGATTGCCCGTTTTGACACACTGGTGTGCACACGGGAGCAGCTGCTGAAGCGGCAGAGCGAGGTGGAGAGTGAGCGAGAGAGAGAGGGAGTCGTGCTGAGGAGACACATCAGTGAGAGAAGCACTGTGTTGCTGCACTACAACAACACACTCTCCCAGCTACAGACTGAACTGGACACCATCCTTTCCCAGGCCCTCAGATGGGTATGATCTGCTTCCTCCCCAACCTAAACCTACAGTCAAGAGTGGTTTATTTTTAACACTTAGAAACAAAAAGGCATTACTGCCATTTTGCTGTACTTTTTAAAATGTACCACCTGGAGTGATTGTTGCTTTCATAAATGGTGAGAAAATACAATAATTATTTATTAGTAACCATTTAATAATGATTAAAAGATTCATCAATTTAATGGGACCTACTTATGTCTATTTATAATCATATAGGCGTGGTTTTACTCCTCTGTGGGTGTAGCCTCTCACTTTCATTCATGCAGCTTGTGGGTTTATCCACTTCCACTGCATTAATATAATTTAGTGTAATAATTGCATGTTTGTGTGAGTATTCCTCAAAGTAATCACTAGTGTTTGTTACAGGAATCTGCATGGAACCACATCCAAGCAACGGCTGCAAAAGAGACACTTCTGTTGGGCCAGATAAAGGTTGTGACTCTCAATCTATATCACATGACTGGTGGGGTCACCGGTGCAGCTGAAGGGGTCAATATTGACGAAACACTGAAACAGCTGGACAGGGTGAGGTATTACATTTTTTTAACTGTTTTTTATTACTTCTCACTCATACAGTGTTAGATACATGTCAGTGATAGAACATTTTTTAGATCCTTATATGTGGGGTACATCTGTGAGGTGTTTATAAAATACAAATCCACAGTTTTACCTTAATGTCTTTAATATGCAATGAAGTGTTTGTTTTTGTTTACAGATTCAGCTATATGTCCAGGATCGTGCTGATATTGTTCGTGACCTCAGGTCAGAAGTTGATAACAGATCCATCAAAACCACGAGTGATCATGAATGAAAAGCCACGAGATTTGATGTCTGGAAAAAACCTAGAGGGAACATTATGGTTGGCCAAAAAATCTATTTTGATCAAAACTGTATGCATGCATATAAAAAAGATCTGAGCTGCAAACAGACAAAGAGAAATTAGAAGGTTTGGTTTGCAATTGTTCCACCTCTAGCATAGTGCTCCTGCAGGTCTCTCAGCTCAGCCTTCTCCTTGTAATCCTCATTCTCCTTGTTCTCCTAGTCAACTCCTCCAAATTGGTCTGATCAATTTAACCCACACACACAAACGCGTGCAACATACTGTCAGTCAAGCGCAGGTTCCAACCCACACTTTCTACCAATTTGTCCTTGACCAAGACTTTTAACCCCTTAGACAGCCAAATGCCCCATCCAACGATTTTGCTTCATTTACTGGATGAAATGTAAACAATGTCATTCAGAGGATTTGGATGTGTTGGTGAATGGAACCAGAAGTCACATCTCCAGCTCAAATGTTGCCCTAATTTACATTCCAAACCCACCAGGAAACCTCCATGTGGCAGCTGTGATGATGTAATGGTGATGATGATAAAATAGTGGAAAATCTGAATTCACTCAGTTTTCTCTGTGGATTATTTTGCACGCTGATGCCCTGCATATGTCCCTCCTCCATGAATGTGTTAAGTGTTAGGCTAAAAACTTCTCAAACCTCTGGTAAAATAATGTTTTTAGCATCAGGCAGCATATTCATTGCCATTTAATGGAATAACTTTTGAGATTCTCTTGAATGGAGTGTTTCACACCAAACCCACTCTGAAACACTCTGTTTACATCTTAACCACTTAATAATGCAGGAACTGTGTATGATGTTTACTTTGTACTAGAGTTTAGATCGGGCCCAGAAAATGAGACCCGACCCGAGCCCGTGCACCTTGTGCCCGAGCCCAGCCTGGCCTGACACATTAACTGTAATTATCGGCCCGAGTCCGATTTAAACCAGACAATTTGTTAATACGTGGGCCGTTATAACACATGTTCTCAAATGTGGGTGTGTTCCTAAACACACACTCTGAGCTCCGAGCACACTCTGGTCCTTTGAAACCGTTTGTAAATCAGAGTGTGGATGGAATTGTCGTTGGTTTATTCCCTTTCGGAGGGTTCAGAGCTCAGGGCACTCCAGCTGACAGTTTTTAGGAAATACACCAGACACAGATGTTGTCCCTGCCCACGACTTGCTGGAAATGGTTCCATAACTCCGACTTTCCTCTAAATTGCTCAAAGTTAATTCTCCCATTTTTATTTTCTTCTTCATGTCTTCAAGCTCCATGTTGCACTTTAAGCTCTGCACAGTACAGCCCAGCAGGACCGGTGTAATGTGGCCAGTGGCAGGAGCTGAAGTGCTGCTGCGCATGACAAGCAGCAATTAAACTTTGCTCAAATATTCATATATTTATACATTTGGCATAGCTCCTCAACCAAATGGGCTAATTAAGTAATGATTAAAAAAATCAAATGCTTGATCACGGTCCAGCCTGGCCTGAGGACTGCAGGAAATATGGGTCGGGTCGGGCAGAGAATCTAAACTCTACTTTGTACCTCCAGTGCAAAAACTAAAGAGGTAGACCAAATCTAAAGAGGCAAAGAGGGAAAATGGTACAATTGTGCAAATTACATTTTTGTCTGAATTGCTTTAAGAAAAAGATGCAAGTCTGTCACATGTGAAGGTTCTTTACCTGTTTTTTTGCATCATATTACTTAATCAAGTTTTATATTTCAGTCTGCTGCCTAAAGTTGTTCTGAAGAGGAAAAGGCCTGCAGTGAAATGAGCATGCATCAGAAATAGAACCCTGCTAAACACACACTGCATTTTGCATAGTGCCATCTCTTCCTCTCTGTGTTCTGTGATCAGACTGTTCAGTTGATTTTGTGGCTGATGGATGCAGGCCTGTTTCTCTTCAGAAGTTTATCTTCAGAACAGACTCTGCCTCTGCATCCCTCTACATTCTGGAGAAGCCCTTCACAATCCTCCTATTGTCAGAGGCCACTTCAAAAAAGCTTTCAAACTGTTTCTGGTTAGAGGTACTGGCCAGTCTATGATGGCACTGATTTTCTTTTTGAGTGTGCTGATGAACCAACTGCTCACCCTGTGGGCCAGGAAGTCGATTTCCCTCCGCATGAAGTGCCACTTATAAGGATGTACTGTAGGTCAGTCCCACTGCTGCAGTCCTCCCATGCACCAGCCTACGTGAATCTATTGCAGACTGGAGTGACCCCTCATGGATAAGAATGGGATCAAAATACAGCAGACACAGCCGAAGGAGAACATTTGCCAGGTGTCATCAGCATCCTCGCCATCACAAAATGTAATGTTGCCACAAGCTCCTGTCTTAACCAGGATATTTATATTTGTGCCTGACTGTAAGCACTTGTTGTGCAGTCAGTGTGAAAGCCTTTTAATCTGTAGCTTTTTTACTTTGATGTCATTGGAAGTGTGCTATCAATGAGATTAATATCATTGAGAAGGATTATTGTCCTTTTTAAAAAGGTGTATTTGAAGCAGTTTGAGAAATATGCACTTCATAGCCTTGATGTCCAAGTGACTGGGTTATGTGGACCGAAAGCTATGTGCCCCACTGTGGAGTTTAAATGTGAAAATGAGGATCATTAGATTCCCTCTTTTTTCCTGATTGTTTGCTGTTAATACACCCCCTTGTGGAAGTGCTTGAAATCTATTTGAAAAACAACTACAAGTAGAAGTACTGTCTGGAAAAGGATGATGAGTGCCAGGCAGGGGCGCCACCAGAAATCTTGGGCTCCATGAAAGATTAGAATTTGGGGCAACATCATTATTAAGATAATATTACTAGCCCCTAACAGGGCCCCATGTCAGTGCTGAGCCCCTAGAATCGTTCTAACCTTTCAACCCCTGGCGGCACCCCTGGTGCCAGGAAGACAAAATGTAACCTGCAGAAAATCTGAACAAATAAACAAAGAAAAACTTCTCAAAGTAGAGTATACTGGAGAGAGATATGCCAAAAAAGTATCTACTGGCCAAATAATAAAAAAGAACTAAATAAACAGGACAGAAAAAAATAAACCTCACACATTCATATTTGTGATCAGTTTTATTTCTTTAAGTGCTCAGTCTTAAGGCACTTTTCCAGAGGTGTAAAGGAACTGTGCTGTATCTATACTCTACTACGATGGAAAATCTCTCCCCACAGGTTACAACCAGTCATTGAGTTACTCATTTCCCTTTCTTCCCCTTCCCTTTCTTGCCCTTCTTGCTCTTTACCCTGGCCTTCAAGGACTTGCGGACTCGGGCCCCCCTCCAAAAGGCCTGGATGATGACGGCTGCACGACTTTTCACCTCTCTCTCTCTCTCCTCCTCCTCTCTCCGCTCCTGCGCTAGTCTGCGCTCCTCCATGATCTGCAAGTATTCCACCTCCAGCACAGCATAGTGTTCCTGCAGCTCTGTCAGCTCAGCCCTCTCCTCCTCATAAACCTGAGTCAACTCCACCAGCTCTGTCTGCTCAGAAATAACCCCAAACACATTATGTAATACATATTCACTAAATAGTGCAAAAGGAGAATTCCAATTATTGTTCAGTGGTTGACATGTAAAAGTTAGTAAGTGTGCATTTGATAGTGCTGGTGAGTGTCTATGGTGTGTCTACCACAAATACACCACAAATACAGCCACTTATTAACTTTCCAAACCCACCAGTGAACCTCTACAAATATTCTGAGTGTTTATGTGGAATGTTTATTATGGTCAAGTAGTGACAAATCTGAACTAAATCTTCTTCTAAGTCTTCTTTGGAGACTACTTTGCAGCACAAAACCCTGCATGCATCCCTCCACCATGAGTGGGTTTAGTTTTAGGCCAAAAACTTCGGAGATATCTGCTTAAAAAACGTATCTTGATTGCTAAACCTAGAGAGACAAACTTAAGACACAGAGCATAGAACGAAAATAATCTGAACCTGGTATCCAAATTTCTCGTTTATGTCTCTTGTAGTTATATTTTGATATTCTTATAAATGCATCATGGGAGTTTGTGGTGAAACGGCATTTCGATACACTGTATACTGTGTATTTTGTATTGACAATAAAAATTCTTGAATGATGTGGTTGATTGATTACATTTGAGAAGATATGATGATTGTGTTAATTAAATTTAAGTCTGAATCACTGCAAAAAAAAAGTAATTTGAAGGTTTTCACCTGTTTTTCTCCCATATCCGTGTCATATTTCTCAATCCAATTTTCTATCTCAGTCTCCAGCCTGAAGTTCTTCTGTAGAGAAGAAAGACTGCAACTAAATGAGAATACATCATATATATAACCCCACCAAACACACCTACACACACCTTGCGTTGTGCCTTCTCTGCCTCTTTGTGTTCTCTGATTAGGCTGTTAAGCTGAGCTTGCAACTGACTGATCTCCTGACGGTGGCGTGATTGTTTCTCTTCTGATGTTTTACGATCTGACTCCACCTGTTTTTCTGCTTCCAACTGCATCCGCGCCACAGAATAGTCTGTGTTCTTCTTTATCTGGTGCAGGGAACTTTTCAGCTGATGAATCATCTCGTCCTTCTTACTTATCTGAGAGAGACAGAGAAACAGATAGACAGGAATCATAATCAGCATGAAAAAAAGATGAAAAACCAGAGAGTGTCTTGCTAGTATTCAGTCCTCTTAAAAGTGACTATTTTCTGGATTATGGGACAGTCACATCAGTAAGGCTTTAAAGTTAAATTGATGTAAAGATACAGAGAGAGAGTGACAGAGAAACAGGCAGTTTCCCATAATCATTGTTTCTTAGTTTGGAACATTACACAGGTGTGTGCACAACTCTATGAACGTTATGGGTGTTCTCTGTCCTCTGGGGCACATTATCTAGGGTTTTTCCAGTATTTACTGCACAGAGTGTACTTTTAGACATCCTCACAAACAGTGCATAATGTGGTGAATATTGCCTAGTCTACGCTATAGTACACTATACTGCTATATATTATGTATATCATGTGTGGAGTATAGTTCACTATTTTGGCCCAGAACGGTGCAGTATATATTTAATGAGTTCTTGTAGATATAGTGAATAATTGTTTCAGAAATAATCCAAAACAGAACACTATATATTGAAAAAGCAATAGTTAAAGACATACTATCTCATCCCTGTCCTTAATTGCCATAGCAACTTCCTTCTCCAGCATGGCGACCACCTCTAGATTCTGAAGGTGACGTTGGCTGACTTGTTGTACGTGTCGGCTCAGCTCCTTCTCCTCGGCAGGTGTCATTATTAGCCTCTCCAGAACAATAGATCTGAACTCTCGTAATGCCTCCACAAGCTCTTGCACCCATTCGTGGTCTTCTGAAGCTGGGCCTGCCTTTTTAAGCTCCTCCCCTGCATTGGGACAAGTCTTCAGCCTCCGTAAAACATTCATCAATGAGTTTTGCACTGTTTTGTTTGCTGCTTCATGTCCTTTCAAACTTCCGTCCACATTTAGGGAACGGCATTGCTCCGTAAGACGCAGGTGCTCAGAGAGTGACCTGACTGTTTCTTCTCCCAGCCTCAGTGAGAGAAACTCAGAATCAGTCAGTTCCGAGGGCAGCAGGTCGACAAGCTCCATCCTGTGAATGCCCTCATCCAAGACATTCATAATCCACTGTGATTCCCGATACATATGGTTCCTCCTGGATGGGTCTGTGATGTTCAATGAGAGCTTGTGCGGGAAGACGGGTGTGCGGGCTGCTAGTGGGAGTTCCAGAGAGCCACCAAGGGGTGCTTCTGCTGAATCCGAAGCCATTGAATTCTGTGAAGAGAAACTGGAAACAGTTTGAAATGTGCAAGTAAACAAATTGGGATTTGGCCCCTAAAAGACTTAAAACAGTAACAGAATGATCTTCAAGGCTCTACAGATTAACCATTGTGTGAGAGTTTGGACTGTCTGGTGGACCATCAGGACTGGTTTAAAAACCACTAACATGTTTGTAGCTAACAATCATAATAATTGCTATCACTACTACAAATTATCTATCACTACTACAAATGATTAGGTAATTACTATCAAACATATTTGTTCATTATAAAGTTATGAGTGTTGACCCACATACACACTTTTATGCTAAAAAAAAAAAAGTACGTAAAATCACAATCAATAAAATATTTAATAATAACCTTTTGTATTTAAAAAAAGCAGTATGGATCCACGAACTTTTGTTAACATTTTTACCAACAGTGTTTTAATCATTTAAAAATGATTTCATAGGTTAAGTTGCTATGTCCCACATGTATAATATGTAACATTATTTTAAAATTACACATGGGAAACCTTGCCCAACAAGGATAGAACAACTTCCAGCCGGTACTCACTCCTGCCGAACTTTTTGCAGGCATAAAATACAAAGTGCGTTGTTGCTTTACATCTGTATCAAACTTTATATACATTTAAAGACATAAAAAAAACCAAACTCATCACTAACGTGAGAAATGCGGCGCTGTCGCTGGCTCTATGTACGCTGGTTGCTATAGCAACACTACCATGGCAAAAGTTTCAAGATCCGTAAGGTTTCCTTAAAACTCTACAATGACAAATGGATCTATAAAACGCACAGTTATATTTATTATTTAGATAATTGTTTTTTATCATTATTTTATTTTAATGACCTTTTTACCCAAAACAATGCCTTTATTTTCTCCACGGGACTTTTATTATGAAGATTGTCTGCGTCGCCAGCAGGCGTCAGGTGTCATGAAAGACGTCTGTGCGGTGCTGTTGTTTACGTTCTGAAAAGTCTGATGTTTGTGTTTTTCGGCTGTTTGAGTGATATATTTAGCGCGAATTGGCGATTAAACACATTTACAGGAGTACCGCAAGTGGTTTGAGTCTGTAGGCTCAATGAGCGGTGAGTCATAGGCAGGGGGAATTAAAGTGTCTCTGATCTCTCGAGGTTTTGCTCCTGAGCTGATGCTGATCCGGGAAAAGGAGCTGAACGGATTTTCCGCACTGTATTTTGGCGCTTAAGTGCATAATCTTGGACTGTGAGCTCGCTGGGCAAATCCCACCAATGTCCAAACTTTGCCCAAGTTGGCAGGACTTCTGGGAGACCGCCAGCTAGCCCGCTGCATGCCTTGACTAAAGCTGCTGCAGCCTCACACCGGATAGGGTCCAGACCGTCACCTGGGCACTGCCCCCGTTTTCTGTCGGGGACCACCAGTCCAGCTGTTGGCATGGACGACGACGACGTGCCGCTCATCCTAACGTGGGACGAGGCCGGAAGCGGTCTGTTGGGGGACGAGGCCTTGGAGGAGAGTGAGTATAAACCCCTTTTTAAAGGTCTTCGGCATAACACTAGACTTGTCAGACTGGCGTTGCGCTGCTGCCCCTCCCTCTTCTGACCCAGACTGTTTCATACAGCAGGACATCTAGCCTGCTCACTAAAGCTGGGTCACCTCAGGTCGTGACCTTCTACGTGACAAGTGCTGCTCTGAAGTAAAGTGACCACGAGTGAACACATTCACACCACACAGTGTCTTTTCCTGCATTTAATCATTTCAACAACTAATTAGTGAGAAACCACCAATGAGGGGTGGCCGGAGAGTAGTGTGGGGGGACAGTGCCTTGCTCATGTATACCTCAGTGGTGCCTCTAGCAGTGTTGGGATTAGAACTCACAATCTTCTGATTGCAGAGGCAACTAGACACATTGCAAATGCGAGATGTGGTATTTTTCTCTTAAACTTCTACTGCACTTTCAATTTTTGAATTGTATACTTTTATTTATTTTATTGCTTCCATTATCTTATTCTATTTGCTTTATTTTATATTATATTGTATGATGAGCACAGTGAATAACTTTTTGTGTATAATAAGGCGCTATATAAATACATTTAAAATTGCAGAGAGCAGGATAGTTAAGTTATTCAAATAAGTCAGCCTCAAACCCTGACCCATGGTGGATGAGGTCATAAGACTTAGCTGATCCAGTATGAAGTCCTGGAGTAAAACCTGGTGATTCCAGAATGTGGATTTTGCTCAGGTCCACATCATTCTGCAAACACATCAGATCTCTGGCTCACAATCAGATCATTCTGTAACTGAGTCAGGCTTCTTGGAGCAGGAAAACCCAGAGCAGTGCAGAACTGACCTGAAGTTAATCTGTTATCTGCCTGACTCTGAAGGCTTTTAGCACTAAAATGCATTATGCATGGTTTAATTAATTAATTAATTAATTAATTAATTAATTTTTGCTACTGTAAAGTCTGTTCTTTCTTGTTTGTTCTTAATGTTGTGAAGAACTTTGGTCAACTTCGTTTGGGAAAATGTGCTGTATAAATAAAGATTGATTGATTGAATGACTGACTCCATTCACCTGAAGGTCTCTGCCTTGATTTAAAGGTTATTATGTGGAAATTAAAAAATGTGAAAATGTAAATCTGAAAATGGATATTTCAGAGTAGTTATGTAGTAGCTATATGCTTCTGAGTGAAATTATTGTAAAAAAGATACAGAATCAGTAAAACCTAACTGGCTTTACTGACATAATAGGATTCCCACAGAGCCTTTTGTTTTTGAAACATTTGTAGTATTTTCCCGATAAGACGTGTGGAAGTGCTTAGCACTGAAATACAGAATGCCTGTGTTCCTTTAAGGCCGAACAGGGAGGATGAGGGCCAGAGAGGTATCTGTAAACTGTAGATTATTCATCCTGTGTGCCTTTGGGGACAGTGCAGATAATTTGAGTTCAAATAGGTCTGGAAACACGACTCCAAATCTTGTGGTGATCTGAAGGTAATGAGATTTCAGAAACTTTATGGGTATATTTGTGATGATCTCACTTGTGGATCTTCTCAAACTATAAACATAAAAAATGAATGACATTCCTTTAATGTGTAAATACATTGGTGTTTGTGACATCACAAACACATTGATTTTAGAATGGGCTGTTTATCATATATTCCTCCCTTTTGGTTTTTAGTGTCACGCCCCATGGTGTTCCCTGTCAGGAAACTAGCCTTGTAGATGTCTTTGATTCAGCTTTTATTGTCAAACATAAACAATACTGGCTCGAGGGCCAAAACAAAGGGTATGCCTTGGTTCAAACACAGAAGTAGAAAAACCTTGGCTCACTGGAACACGTTGGTTGACCGACACTCACTGTCAGTCCTAAACCCATATTAATATATTTCCCCAACACAAATCACCCAATACCAACCAAGACCCAATTCCTTTGATCACACCGGCACCTGCTTCTCGTTATTACCTCAAATCATAGCAGGGTGTGACCAGAGGCTTAGGAAACTAAAAAATCAAGCTAAGGGTGACCCCTAGCGGGCACCCAGTGACATTACACATTTTTTCATCTACAGGTGTTGCTGCAGCTGGTACATTTCAATATCTCAATAGCTGCTTAAGCAAAAATGTTTAAATTTGCACTTATTCATTTTTGGATAAGATAAACTGTTGATTCTGAAATTGATCCCACTGACATACACACAAGAAAACACCTAACGCCGTATCAAAAAACTCTGCTCTGATAGTATGTTTTACAATTTTAATTCCAGGTTTGAGACCGGCCACTGAATACATTATTAAGATTGTGGCTCTCCAGAACACACAGAGAAGCCCCCCACTGGTGGGCAAGGCCAGAACTCGTAAGTACACACCATTACACACATATGTGCACACACTCGCACGCACGCACACACACAAACACACACACACACACATACAAACTCAAAGTTGGGTGAAAGGTGTACTCCTTCAAAACTCTCTTTTTCTTGCTCGGTGGTAAACGCAGACAAAAGAGGTTTTGGGTCGCAAGCATGATTCTGCCGAACTTTGCCTTTGGGCTTGCAGAATGCATTACAAGCAGAATGAAGCTCGTGTAGATGCTTCATTAACATTGTAGACCAGTCGCTCAAACTACTTCCATATATAATTCTGCTCTAAGCTGGACGTAACCTACAGTGCCTAATGCTTCGCTGGCCAACAGAGGAGGAGCTTCTGGTACTTAACTACCATAACAAACTTATCCTGACCTGCAAATCCCACCAAAAAGGCTAAACTGGATCAGCTCATTTTTTTCTGATGGTCCCACAATATAAAAAACTGATATATGGCAAGTGACAATATGTCAAATTTAATCAAGATATATTTGCAACACCCTAGTTCAAATTACATGTTTTGTTGGCTTTTTAAATGTAAATAAAAGCAAAACTCTCATTTTAAAACACAGTTAGTCCTTTTCATCCAATTAAATATATTGGAAATAATAAAACATACAATACGACCTGTGAGACAATGATGGCACATTTGTTATTTCTTCAGTGCATTAAATTCAGCAAATAAATAGAAAATCTAAAATTGGAATAAAGATTAAAGATTTTTTCAGGCGTAGGAAGTTTGTATACTTAAGTAAAATGGCAGAAATTAAGTGCATTGATTTGTTCAAATATTTGACACCTACTGTACTACGGTTTCTGCTCTCAGAATAAGAGCACTTGTAGTGAGACTTTGAAAGTTAAGCACCATTTCCTCTTTGGCTGGACCGTCACACTCCTTTCTGGCCATTAGGTGCCACTGCTTTTCCTTCAGTTTTCTCCTGCCATTACCGCTTTGCTGCTAACCACTCTCTCCTGCTCAGAAGAAACTTCAGTGCTTCTGCCCGTCCCTCCACGCCGCGGCACCCATGACCACTTGGACGTTCCTGAGGTGGACATTGAGGACAACAAGGTGCATGTGATAGGGCCCACAGCCCAGCCGGGACAGGCTGAGCGCGGGCAGCATGTGGAGTACACTGAGTTTAACAACCACCCAGACCAGCCCTCACACCCCAGCTCACCCCATGGTGGCTATGAGCCCACCCGGCATCACATCCCCAAAGTTGGGGAGAGCCTGGTGTACGTCCCCCAGGCCGGGCCAGATGGGGCACGAGTGCCTGTTATTGTGCAGGTGAGTGAGAAGCCCGGCCAAGGACTGCCTATCGTTTTTCCAGGCAACAAGACAGGCACGCCACAGGAGGCCCAGACCCAGACCACTATCTCCTGGCAGCCCTTCCAACAAAGCTCCGCCTACCTGGTGTCCTGCCACCCAATCACACACCGGGATGAGAAGGTGTTCCAGGTGAGTTCCATGTGCACGGCAAGGTATCGCAAAGTTTACTCTTCGGAGGATTTTTTTTATATATCTGTGAATAATTAAATTATTGAGATCATTCAAAGGGTAGAGAAAATTTCCAACTAAGATATCTTTACAGTGGCGGTGAATGGAATCAGGCGTTACAACTCCTACGACACAGTTACAGACATTTTCTTTACTGTTGAATCTCAGTGAAGCTCCATGTGACGTCTGAGTGTCTGTATAAAATAATGAAGACGAAAAACCTCGCAAAACTCTGATAAAACATCTTAGGCTTCAGGAAGGGACCCCATTAACATAACATGTAATAACTTTATGCGAGGGAGTTGTAAGAGGCACATATCTGGTTTCATTCACCTACACTGTGTTCACTGATTTCATTTGTTGGTTTGTTTCTGTAACGGTTACTGGTTAGATGTTAACGAACACTGATTAACTTTAGATTAACAAAATAGACACAAATTTCCCCACATACTTCAGTTTTAGTTGATCAGCCAAGACATGAATAGGGTCTGAATTTCCTTTTGACTGCACTGGAGCAACTTGGGTAGGGACAAAAGTGGTAATAGAAGTGACAAAGTCCTTCGTCAGACGCTGCTGCATCCCTGAACTGAAGTTTAGATAATCTTGCGGCGAATTCAAACGTATCCTGACTGTACATTTATTACAGATGAGCCTGCCGCCGACCTCCACCACCGCCACGCTGATTGGACTCACCTCCGGAGCTTCATACAACGTTATTGTGGAGGCCCTGAAAGGGGCACTGAAACACAAAATCCTGGAAGAGGTCATCACTGCAGGCAACACAGGTATGAACGGGCAGATCTCCCCTCATTCTTTTCCATGCACATTCAGAGCAAAAACCAATGTTACATACATAATGTAAAAATGTGTCTTTTTTTTATTCTTTCTCCATTTTTCAGAATTATTCCTTTCACAAAATTTGGATTCTGTGCCACACTCTTTAAAATATTTAAAATGTGAAGGTGCTAGATTTATTTTTATTATAAGATCCAAATAAAGCTACATTGTATAAACATTGTAATTCACTTTTATTGGTAAACGCAGGTTATGCTCCTCGGGAGGAATTTAGCGATGCCTTTCGGCTGATATTCTTTCTCCCTGCAGTTCCCGGGGGAGTTTCTCCCAGCAGCGATTCTTGCTACGACACATTCACGGCTACCTACCACAATGTCGGCGAGGAGTGGGAGCGCATGTCAGAGACCGGCTTCAAACTCTGGTGCAGGTGCCTCGGCCTGGGCAGTGGCCACTTCAGATGTGATTCGTCCAGTACGTAACTGGTCCCTTTAACACATGCAGGCTAACATCAGTCTTAGAGAGTGTTACCAACATCTTACAAATAATTTATCGTCAGTGGTGCACCCAGAACAGAATGGTGCTGAATATGAATCCAGTGTTTCTTCTGAAGTCAAGGCTAATCATTTTTGCCCAGGCACCCCTAGGCTTTTAGCCTCTCGGCGTAATGAAAGCGTACTTACTCAGACAGAGAGGTGAACATCTTTAAAGCAGCCCATAGCTCACACTACTTGTGTTTTAGAATGTTTGTGTGAAAAAAAGTAATTCTCACAGTCATTTTCCAACTTCTTTTAATAACTTAAAACAGAACAGGCTGATTTTTAAAACGGTGCCTTTAACTGATATGTAAATGAGCTGTTTTGATTGGCTGCCCTGTATTGTGCCTCATCCAAACAGCTTAAAGGCTGAATGAGTGGATCAATGGATTGTTTTCTTTGATATAAGTACATTTTATGATTTCAGTCTTTTATTTTAAGGATTGCAAGGAAAAACCCTGGCAAAAATCGTTAACATTTCAAGATGCCTGTTTTTTTTAACCCATTTTATTTGCTTCATTATTCTAATATGTAGAATGGTGCCATGACAGCGGCAACAACTACCGCATTGGGGAGAAGTGGGACAGACAGGCCGAAAACGGTCATATGATGAGCTGCACCTGTATCGGCAACGGCAAGGGGGAGTTCAAGTGCGAGCCGCGTAAGTCCTGCACTTCCTCTACCTCTAACAGCTGCTCAGGCGCTCAGCATCCCTTTGAGCACCTAAACAAAAAACGCTGAGGAACCTCATGGCTTTGTGTGCTTACAGACGCGTCCACTTGTTATGACGATGGAAAGATGTACCAGGTTGGAAACCAGTGGCAGAAGGAGTATCTCGGAGCGATCTGCACCTGCACCTGCTACGGAGGACAGCAGGTGAGAAGACGAGTTCATCCCTGTTGGAATTTCTGATGCCACAACATTAACAGGACAAATTCATCCTGTGCCCCATTCTCTTGCTAATTAATATTCTAAGTGTAACAATATATTTGAAAACTTGGGTCTGTTTTCTGCATGCTATCGTTGCTGAGGAGTACATTGATAGGACTGGAATTAACCAACTCTGCATTCCACACAAGAAAAGTAATGTAAACTGATGTGTATTTATGTATGTATATGTAGGGCTAGAAACCTTAGGAATTCAAAGCCAAGAGACTGGAAAGTTGTAAAGCATGCATATATACATCTTTTATATCTTTTCTGTCTATTTCAGCAAAACGCCATGCAGTGAAAATGGTATTACCTTTCCTTTAAAGGGGACCTATTATGCAAAATTCACCTCAGTTATAACAGTTCTATTGACTATACAGAACATGTCCATGTAGTTCTTTGCGCAAAATCCCTCTCACATAAAGAGATCTTACCAGTTCTATTCTTCACAGTTTCAGTCCCTTTTAAAACGAGCCGTTTGGACGGAGGGCCCCCCTCTTCTATGTGTGCCGTGTCCGACCACTGCAGTGGCAAAAACTCGCTCAAAACACAATAAAACTAACTTCGGTATTGGTTAAGGCTAATTGGCTTGAAAATACACCAATCATGGTGTAAATTGTCGTTTTGTTTGGATGGATAGAGTAAGGCGCGCTCCGCTACGCACTAATACCCGATCCACCATTATGTCTGCTGGATTTTGGAGCACAGAGAGGCCGAGCGCAATACCGGCACACATGAAGTGTTCTGTTCATCTTGCTCTGGGTCCAACTCGGGGTTGAACATGCTGGACTGGATACCATCTGTTTTCTGCCTTTTCCACAAGTGTTCAGTGTGCCATTTTTTTCCCTACCTAGCATATCTCTCACTCTTTCTCCCTTCCTTCCTTCATTCAGCCTGGTCACCATACAGGCTAGGCCCACTGTCACACAAAGAAAGAAACACTTTCACTGGTGTAAAGGACATGGATTCTAATGTAAAATCCAGAAGTTAAAAGCACAGTTTAAGCATGGGATGGATGGGGTGTGGCCAGCAACCACTTATTTGCATAAAAGGGACAGAGCCCTGAAACACCTCATTTTGAAAAAGACAGAAACTACCAAGAATAAAGTTGGTGAGATCTCTTTATGTGTGAGTGATTTTGTAAAGAACTTCATGAACATGTTTTGTAAAGCCCGTAGATGTCTTATAACTTTTTTTAACAAAGGGATGTTAAAAAAAAGTCCCCTTTAATGGTATCAAAACAGTACTAAATTGCACTCATTTGTGTATAGACCATGTGTAGTAAACAATAAATGTCCAAAGCTCCTTACTGCTCTTGATAAAAATGCCTTCTGCCCATTATATAATACTTGATTTCTTGTGTTTGTTTGATAGTATTCACCAAACTGAAGGGACTAAATATGAAATTTTCTTGGCCTGATTATTGGGTCTTATTATGAAAAACAAATGTTATATTCTCAGCACAGTTGTGTTAGATCTGTAATTAGTCCCGTGTTTTACAAGTATGTGCTGCTTCCTAATGCACACCACGCAAATCTGCACTTTAAGGTATGAATATACAGCCTTGGAAACAAATATGAGACCACTTTTCTCTTTTTTCTTTTTATAGTTGGTACAGTTTGTGGCAGTGTGTGTTTGTTTGTGTGTGTATAAAATGCATGTATAAAACACATTTGTGCACATTTTATACAAATTACAAAAGCAATAACCAGAAAAAAACCAATGCAGCCTCATGTTTTTTCCATGGCAGCATGTCTGACTGTATAAGCGTGTGTGTTTCTTGTTAGGGCTGGCGCTGTGAGAACTGTAGAAGGCCAGGAGCTGAGATCGGTGCAGATTTGCTGAAGCCAGTCCATTCAGATGTCTATAGCCGCTACCGTGAAGGCACCGTGCGCAAAGTGGTGAGTGATGTAGAGCAGCGGCGGGGGGGTGAGGGTGGAGTGGTGTGGGGGGTTAATCCCTCTACATCCTAGTCTTGTGGTGCTCAGTCTAACACTAGTAATTGTCTAGCACCTCTATCAAACTCAGGAGACAAGGAAGAAACAAAACCCAGGGCATAAAGCTGGATGCCCAACACATTTCCACCTTTTAAATGGTAGCTTGTTTTTAGATACACCATATTAATTTCAGCCTATTTAGTTCAATAGTAATGCAGACAAATCTCATAACAGCCTATATCTCCCACTTACCCGACCTTGTAGTTGAGTAATCCGCATCAGACTCACTAATTTGATTTCTGACACTCCTACAGTGTGGGTGAGTCGGGTATGCAGAGTTTTGCCTGTTTCATCCATGTTCATAAGGATAACATTTTCCAAGATGGCAGCCTCAGTACTGCTCTCACTTTTATTTTCTTTTAGTTTATTTCCTGCACATTAAGCCACTCAGACCATGTTACTTGTTCCAGAGATCAACTGCTTAACAGCACAGTTATT
>JBBMFX010261501.1:0-19763 GCA_037832545.1 Rhabdalestes septentrionalis | reverse complement strand
TACTGCCCTACACTCTCATTAACTAGTTACTGTCCTACACTCTCATTAATTACTGTCCTACACTCTCATTAACTAGTAACTGACCTACACTCTCATTAACTAGTTATTGTCCAACACTCCCATTAACTAGTTACTGTCCTACACTCTCATTAACTAGTTACTGTCCAACACTCTCATTAACTAGTTACTGTCCTACACTCTCATTAATTACTGTCCTACACTCTCATTAATTACTGTCCTACACTCTCATTAACTAGTTACTGTCCTACACTCTCATTAACTAGTTACTGTCCAACACTATCATTAACTAGTTACTGTCCTACACTATCATTAACTAGTTACTGTCCTACATGCCTGTTTACTTCCACTCGCGCTGTGGACCCGAGAGAGAAGTGGGTGGGGGAGTGGGGGGGGTTATACAAATGTGTCAACGACAGCACGTGTATCTTTTTGTAAATCGTTACAGCGGCATTTAGGCATTTTGTACCGCTGATACCCTGCCCCTCTCCCCCACTTTTGGAAAACTTGATACGCCCCTGTTTATGAGGATAAAGATAGGTGAAGGCTCACACATGAGAGCCACAAGAGTGGTTTCCTGTTCTGATAAAATCAGTCATGTTTGATTCCCAAATCTAACAGGATGTGTTTTGTTTAGCAGAGGCCTGTTTAGTCCTAATATAAGTCCTTAAACAACTGAAATGAACACTTCAGTACATAGTGATGCTGAGTTGTATTTAGTGCTGAGTTGTTTTAATATGGTTGAATAACACAAGATCCCAAAAAGATAAAAACACTAAAGCCAACATGGATGTTTATTTACCTTAAAATTGTTATATATATTACACTGACTAATCAAAGAGAAATTAACAGAACATGAGAAAAAATGAAAAAGTCCATGTTTCTGTTCATGCATGAATCAACATGTCAGAATCATATAAAAATGAATGAACAGTGCTTAAATTGATACATAAACATACTATTTATCATAATTCAAATTTGATGTATAAGAATCCAACTAAACCTATCTGTTTTAAAAACAAACATGATATGCTTAAAAACTGGAAAAAAAAAAACATGTTAATCACAAATTTTAAAGAAATCAGAAAGAAAAAAAGAAAAAAGAGAGTAAAGTAAATTCCTGTTCATGTCTGAATCACCATAATTATACTATTGGCATACCAAAAAAAGGCTTAAATGACTTAAGAGTCATATTTATCCTCGGCTTTGTGCATAAATCAAATTAAACCTTTCTGCTTGAAAACCTACAGTGAGTGTATCAGTTATCTTTCTACATTCAGTTAATTTTGTGGTTAATATTTTTGTTTTTTAATGGCATTACGGACCTTTTGAGCCACATTTTTTGCAGTCTTATATGTTTCCTCATATGTCCTTTTCATGGCTTCAGTCACAGTCTCTGCTCCCTCTGCAGCATTATAACCCATAACTCCTCCTTTTGCTCCCCCAGCTACAGCTGATCCCACAGTTACAGCTATTGTTAAGTTTGGATGCATTTGCATGATATCCCACACAGTAGCCAGTGCACCTACTGCCCCCAAAAAAGCACCCAGCAATACTCCTGTCGCCACCCCAGCTAATCTCACACACAGGCTTGTATGCACACTCTGCTTTGCCATAACTTGTGGCTCTTTGTTTCCCTTGCTTTTCAGGCTCTCACACTCTGCTTCTATTTCTCTATTCACCATCTGCAGCATCTCATTACTGTAATAATTTCCTCCATTCCCCCTCAGCATCTCCTCAATAGTGTTCAGTAGGTTCTCGACCTGAACTCTGTTGCTCCTGTAGCCCTCCTGCTGCTGATTCCAGTATTTATTATCAAAGACATGAACACGACCTCCACACTTATTAACAAACTCCTGTAACTCTGCACTTTCCTGCACAAAGTCTTCAATCTTCTGGTCTTCAGAGAGCTGATCATCGTGAGAGAAGAGAACCACTGTGTGTTTTAGTGCTTCTTCTCCAAATGAAGCTGTGATTTTCCTTACTATTTCCTTCTCTTGCTCTGTGTACCTGTCAACTTTGAGCACAATCACGAAGGCGTGTGGTCCTGGAGCACACTCAGTGAAACATCGCAATATTTCAGACTTTAGTTCCTCCTCAGAAAGATCAGTGTCAAAAAATCCAGGTGTGTCAACCAACATCATTCCTTCCCTCCGATGGTCTTTATCTTAGACTCACATTTGTGGGTTACTGAGTTGGGCAAACTTTTCGTGAGGAATGATTCTTCAGTTAGAATTGTATTCCCACAGCTGCTTTTGCCAGCACCAGTTTTCCCAATAAGCACGATCCTCAGTGAATTCATGATTACTGAAATGAAAATTCCAAAATTGCATATACAGTGAGTGGAGACATATACAAAAAAAGTATTCAGGAAAAACATTCATACATCCTATTAAAGCATCTATATATTCTAATTCTAAAACTGAACAAAACATTAATGCTGCTGGAATAAAAATAATCTAATTTTTTTTCCATAATAAATAAAATACACGACACCAGAATGAACTTTGGTCCCAGAAAAAAGATTCCCAGAAATGCGTGTATAAAATTTGCACACAAGTATTTATTCCTGTGTCAGGATATACTGGAGAGATTGGAAAGGAATTTAATTCTATTTATTTTTAAAACATTTGTATACAATTGTATAAAATTACTGTATCTAAAGTGTTGTTCTCTCAACATGTTTGAACCCCAAGTTCGTCTATATCTATATTCACACAGCTGCAGGATTTATGTAGTCTTTCAAATGGATTATATAAATTCACAGTCCATTAGTCACCGTGAAGAAAACAATCGCAGCACATGATGTGTTCTTTACATCTGAAAAACTTAAGCACCAAGACAAAGGAGCAAAACGTTTATAAAGTTCTGTACCTTTTAAAGTTGGCAGATGTTTTCAGAGTCCAGGAGCATCTATAAATCTGAAATGGAGGAACACGCCAAGATAGTCCTGAAGCTGCTTCGCTCTCGCTTTCACTTTTGTGCAAACTCACCGAATTCCGGGAAACTCCTCAGGCAACAGGCAACAAGCTTGGCTGAACAACCAGTTGTGAAACATCTGTTGAGTCCATGCAAACTGTTTTTTCAAAGCAAAAGAAAGAAATTCCCCTGCAGCCATTCGTAGAGTCTAGGAGATACTCCAATAGCTGCATGGTCTTTGTTTACATATGCCAATTCATTCACGAAAATTTTACAACAGGAACTTCTGCGACAAACACCAAGAAAATGGGATACAGGAACAGAAACAAATTCAATAATATAAGCAGAGACAGGCATGACAGCAGGAAACAAGAAAGATGCAATGGAGGGTGCAATGAAGAATGGTGACAATGGACAGACAGACAACTGAACTGGCAGCAAACAGAAAACAGAGAAACTGGCAGAATGTAAAATTTAGATATTTGTTGGGATGCAATTTGGGAAACCTGGACTTCTGACAACAGGACACCAAATAGCATAAAGCAATCTAGGGGTTCTTTGGCAGATGGCCAGGGTACTGTAAGGATTTTGGCAGGGGACCAGGTGGCTTTACGGCTGACAAAAATGGACTGGTGATAACGGTACCTGGGTACCCAAAGTGACTCTTCTGCTGGGTGCAGGAGGTGGGGCTATTACACTGGGGCTCTTCTCTCTGTGATCCCTTCGGCTCCATGAGGGGCAGCTCTGCTTGTATTAGCCCCTCTCTTCTACCAAGAAAGCTCGGATCTCTGCCGTGATGCAACAAACCAAAACAGAATGAAAATAGAATGGGATTTATAAAGACAAACCATGGTTGAACACAGACACAAAAGAATCAAAACCGAACAGTGAAATAACACAGTGGCATGAAGATTTAAAAATACAGAAGTGCAGTCTATTCATTAAAGCAATTTTCCACACACAAATCATTCAGTATATTTATAACTTACGTTTACAATGTATTCATCTCACATTAAAATAAAAAATACACATAATAATAATAAAAAATAAATAAATAAACCCAAATGTAAATTCCAAAATGAAAATCAAAATGTAACCAGTGGAGGCACTGGGGAGCTGATGCTTCAGGCAGTTTGTCCTTCTGTAGGCACCATAGCTTACTTTTTGGGACACACCTCCAATCAGCCCATGTGGCTAACCATGCTTTAGCCCTTTATAAGCAGGCTTAGCAAGTAGGCTAGGGAAATCTTGGCTGGCCTGGTTCCCAAAGGAAACTTTGTGTAGCTGAGCTTGGCTCAAAAGCTGGTAGAAGGTCTGCATTGTGATTGTTTTATCACCATAAGGTTTGCTGTATGAGGTGTTGTATTTTAACTGCGTTTAACCTATTTTAATGTAGGTTGGTGATACTAGTGATGGCGAGATGAAGCTTCATGACATATTGAACATTTCCAGCCAAATGTGTTGAAAAGTGATTCATTTCTCGAGGCTTCAAATGCACAGTGGGGCCACATACTGTTCAACACAAGAAAAATAAAAATGTGATTTTAGGCCTAATATCAGGCTAATAATACATTGTGATGTTTTGTTTCCAGGTTAATGAACTTTTTAAAGTTCATAATAAGAATTGAAGCCCGATTGGGAAGTGCAGTGTCTTAATGTACATGCCACAACACAACCCATCTTTTTTTGTCACATGCACACAACTACATTCCACAGTGAAGGGTGGGGTGAGGTGGGGTGGAGGTAGCTCAGTGAGCACAATGGGGTCTTAGGTTTGAATCCTACGTCCAGCACCACCACTGGGTCCCTGAACAAGACCCTTAACCCCAAGTAGCGCCAGGGAGACAGTCCCCTGTAGTTAGGAATGAAAGTTACTTTAGATAAAGGTGTCTGCTAAAATGCCGTAAATATAAATGAAATGATTTCTCTGCATTTAACCCATCTATCAAATGAGGCTGAGGGACGGTGACACTAGCAGCTGGGATTTGAACTTCAATCCTCTGATTGCAGGACCAATGCCCTAACCACTAGAATATCCAGCATGTGCTTACTGCGCAGTTGAATATCAGATGGTGATATCTCTTCCGCTCATATTACTGTTTGCATGTTGTGACAAACATGAAATAAAAACTAATTAATATAGTGCTGTTGAAGTGTTTTAATGTATTTTTGAAGAATATACAAACGCGTGTGCCACATGGAGGTTGAATGCTTGGTGTAACATTTTTTTTTTTTTTACTTTCTGTTCCACTGCATTTTAGAGTCGGTTTCTTTTCTTTGAACAATTACTCCTGCCTTTGAAAATGCTATCTCCTAGTGAACTGAAGTAGCCGGTGTACATAAAAAGCTTTTAAAGAACAAACAGGTTTGGGTAAAGTGTTTTTTGTGTTCTCCAAGGCACACGAGTAAACGTCCGCGTATGGGACAGCTTTATACTTGAAACGTCCCGCCGTAACTGAATCACTATACGGAGCACGAGAGTCCAAACGAGGCTTCGTACGTAACGTATGACGTCACCTCACACAATCCGAGGCCTCGGCTGTCCTCTATTACTTAATGTTTTGGAAATGATACAAGCCTCGAATGGGGCTTCATCTGACGCGCCCCTTTTTGTTCAACACAAGCTTCGAATCCTCGCTTCAAATGTAACATCACTAGGTAGTATTTGGTGCTAAGGGTTTCATGGCTTTTCCTGATTTAACCAGAAGCGCATGGAGGTAAACTAAAGCAAGGCCAGTATAATGTAGCTGGGTTTGGGAGTTCAGCATCTGGCAATAGCCTGTGACTGATTTTAACTGGTTTGTTACAGAAAGATCTGTGGCTGCTGTTTTGTCCCTTTTTGATGTATGAGTTTGCTATTTTATTTCTGTAGCTACTGTAATGTTGCTAATGAGTCCCTTGTTTTTTCTGGTCTTTGGGATGGTTTTTGAACCTTTCATGTACACTGGGTTATCCAGTCGCTGGTTTTAAATCCTGTCTTGTTCGTAATAGTATTGTGCTCAGATGTTGTTGGCTGCCCCCAGTAGCACACCGTAAATGCTGTTATTCAGCATTGCCCAACCATTGCTAATTAGCAAGAGTTAACTATCTGTCTTCTCTTTGTGTATCTTTCTTCCAGGGCACTAGTGCTGCAGCTGTGTACGGGGGGCGGGTCATTGAGTTTTAGGTGTCGTTTTGTGCACTGTAATGCTATTTGGTGTGGGGGACCAAAACTTTTAATCTTTGCTGTGTTTTGCAGTGTTTATGCCCTTGATTGTATTTGTTTGAATGTGAGTAGGCATTAGTGTGGGTGGTGTCTGTCTGACTTCTTCTCTGGGACCGGTGGTGCTCCCTCCCAGCTGTTTGTTCCGGCCTTTTTATTTGGGACAATAGCGGTGTTTCTGAATGCAGCCATCACTTTTTTATTTTGTAGTTCTCTATGGTCTCAGATGATGTGTATTCCTACCCCGGTGTGGTAAATCATCTTCCAATTGTTAGAGAATAAAAACAAATTGTTTATTTATAGTCATGCCTCTGTCATGATTACAATTTATTTGCATGGGGGAAACCATTTGTCTCAACTGGGGTGTATCCAAACTTAGCATACCTTGGTGTGGAAGGTACCAGGTGGTGTAGTCAAGCACTTTGGAGCCAAAACCTTCTTTATAGAATTCCAACATGGTCAAAAAAGCATGAAATTTAAAACATGAATAATATGCAAATATTATCCTGTATATTTAGAAAATACAGTACATGCATCCAATCAAGGCAATAAATACATCAAGCTACTGTCATGTCTTCCCATTTCCAAATGAGAGCAGGCACAGACGCAGATTTCCTAACAAACAAGCTTGAGTGCATGAAACGAAAATAAATCTTTCCGAAAACACAGAGGGCATAAAGAGCATGAAACCCAGTGAGACAATAGATGACAGTGTAACAACATCCCAGGTCCACCTTAGATCAACCTAATTTAAAAAAACCCACACAAACACAACATCCCAACACAACCCCCCTGGTTTTTGATCACACTGGCAGCTGACATCAATCATTACCTGACTTAATTCCAGTATGATCAGTAATATACAAAACTAAACCCCTTTAACAACTTCAATATTAATATATTAATATGCAAATATTTTCCTTTATATGTAGAAAACATAATACATGTATCCAATCAGACTCAAGGCAATACATTAAGCTCCAAGTGCCTCTTGTTTTTTGTTTTGTTCTTATTGGTAAAAGTTGTCAGTATTACTGGTGAGCTATTATACCAATTATCACCAAATGTGTCTGTTTCTAATAAAAAACAGCATTACATTAATCAGTGCTTACTTTTAGTAATAAAATCTGTAAACACCCACTAACAGTGTGATACCCAGTACCACAACTGTCCAGCGTTGTCTGCGCATTTGTTTCTTCACCATTCGTTTCACAATCTCAAATAATACAATGATTTTTCCAGATCCTGTTTTTTTCCTCACAGCAGGCAGCATCTCATTACTGTATAGTTGTCCACCATTTTTCCTCACCATCTCCTCAATGGTGCTCAGTAGTTTCTCTACATGAACTGTGTTGCTCCTGTAGCCCTCCTGCTGCTGATTCCAGTATTTATTATCAAAGACATGAACCCGACCCCCACACTTATCTACAAGCTCCTGAAGCTTTTTACTGTGGCATACAAAAGCTTCAATGGTTTGATCGTCATCAAGTTGATCCCCATTTGTAAAAAGTACGATGGCATATTTAAGGACTTCCTCCCCAAAATATTCTTGAACATTCTCAAGGACTCTTTCTTCTTGTGCTGTGTATTTGCCAACTTTGAGAATAATGATGAAGGCGTGGACTCCTAGATCAAAGTGTGTGATGCATTTCACAATCTCTTTCTGGAAATCAGTTTCAGTTATGCTGGTACCAAACAGTCCAGGCGTTTCAACAATCCTGATTGTTTTTCCTCGTAAGTTCTTAGTTGTAATATGACAGTGGGCTGCTGATGAAAATTTCCCTCCCATGATTGTGTTTATAGAACTGCTCTTGCCATCCCCTTTTTTTCCCAGGAGCACAATGTTTAAATCAGATGTTCCTTAAAAAGAAGAGAATTCACATATAATCTTTTTAACATGCATAATGAGAACTTGCACAAGAAAAAACTATCCTTAAACTATACACGTCAGTATAGAAATACAGATATATAAACTTCAAGATATATGAATATAGAACTTTTGTCTCAGGAATATGTCTGGAAGTCTTAAATAGGACATGTAACTGACTCAATCACTGTTTTATCTACCAAGTAGCTGTTTCAATTCCACAGCAAGTGAGAGTTTGTATACACAATCACAATTAATCTATAGAATTACAACATTTTCACTCATTTTGTCATTTTGTTGCAGCACATTGTTGAAAGTGAAAGTTAACAGCGTGTACAAAATACAGATCATACAGAAAACGAAAGCAGTGAACTGGAGACATCTAATACAGACAGCAAGCTTAGTGCTACATATTCTCAGATTTCAGGTACTCACCCTGCATGGTTTCTTTTCAAACCGGCCTTGTCACTGAGCAGCTCACCGGGACAGTCAGTGGAAAGATCTGTCCTCACTCACATGCAGGAAATACTGACTAAAGCTCCTCCCAGCAGTTGAGAGAGCAGGGAGGAGCCCACTGCAGCAAAACAGATCTCTCCTTTAACTGAGACAAAGAGCTGCACAGGAAATGTAGTCACAAACTTCATCAAGATGTGATTTAAACCTACAGTAAACAAAGCCATGGGCAGTTTCACATTTTAAGCCACAGACTGGCAAAGTTCAAGTTATTATAATAAGCCTGTAACATCAAGGGCTGTTTTATAATGATGTGGAGACTGATAATTACGCTGGATGTTTCCAAACAGTCAGTTGGTTAACACCATGTGTTTTTTTTTAAATTACTGATCTGATCATAAGTGACTTGCTGCAGTGTAACACGTATAGTTAGCTATAAAGATCATTCTTGTTCTTGTTTACCATATCATATATTCATTTTCAGATAATAATTATTTCTCTTGTCAAAAATGTTGGGCATTTAAGAATCATCCACTCCATGGGATTTGAGATGTGTGGTATTTGTGGTATTATCATGTTTGCTATGTCTGCTGTGGTTTCATAAGTTGCTTCAGCTGTAAAATTCATTGCGCCTGTCATTGTTTCAGCTCTCTGTACTGCCTCATAACCTATAATTCCTCCTACCACACCTCCAATTACAGTTGTTGCCCCATGCACCATTATTTGACAAATTTTGTTAGTGTAAAACAAAATATGTTGTATAAGATTGCAGAACACAGGAAAAAATGATTTACCACACAGAAGCAATGTAGAGATAAACCATTGTACTGCACTGCACTTCTCTATATAAACACAATCAGGAGTTCACTACTTATGTAAGTGTACACATAAAACTTGTATTTTTCCTAACAGCTGGCATGCATCTCATTACTGTAAAATTGTCCTCCATTCTCCCTCACCATCCCCTCTATGGTGGTCAGTAGTTCCTCTAACTGAACTCTGCTGATCCTGTAGTCCTGCTACTGATTCCAGTATTTATTATCAGTGACGACCTCCACACTTTACTAAAAGCTTCTGGACCTTTTTATTGGGAGCCCACTGCAGTACAACAGTCCTTTTTTTAACTGAGGCATAAAGGAGCTGATCAGGAACTTTTAGTCACAAACCTGAACAAGTGATGAAGACATATTGTAAACACATTTTGGATGATCACGGGTGTGTGCAGTTTAAAATTTAAATAAGTTACAATAAATCTGTAAAATCTAGGACTGTTACAAAATAATGTGAAGACTTTGGAAATAATTTCCAAACATTTTCTTTGTTAACACAAAATCTTTGTTGCATTGTAAAGAGTTAAAAATAACTGATTATATATTTATGTCCAGTACTATGCAAAAGTCTTAAGCAGCTTAGGAATATTATCCTTAACACCTGTTTGCTACATGTTGTGTTAAATCATTGTTAAAAATAAGAATAAATACAATTAACATTATTACACTAAAGAGTGGTTTTATGTGCGGAAATGTGTTCTTTTTGCTGGTAGAAAGAAACCCACTGCTGATAGAAACAGATTCAAACAATTTTCATAAGTGCCCCGGGGTTTTGCAAAATACTGTACATATTCATACATACATATTAAAACAACTAATATTGTCAAATAAAGCAGAAAACACTAAAGCGGGTTTGAACACTTTATTCACTGACAAACAAATAAAAAATATGTTAAACACTTAGATGAGTTCATCTAAGTGTTCAACAAAATAAACATTATCCAAACTCTGGAAAACAGTGTCTGCTAAATATTTATAAAATCAGCCATTCAGATTAAGATTTACGGATTATCCATTACACCGAGCTACATCAGGCTTTGCATGATTTAGCAAAGTCACAAGTACAATGTTTACCATATTTTAGCTTTCAGATAGTGCTGCTTTCATCAACGAAATTTATGACTAGATCAACACAAACATTTATCATGTGACAAAAATGAGACGAAATACAATGTAACTACAGGTCATGTGATGATAATAATTTACATACATACATACATACACACATATATATACATATGTTTTTAAATCTATCAAGATTCGACCAAAGTATTAGGACATTAAAAAGTCAGAAAAATCCCAATTAAAGGTTCCTTAAAGGGTCACAGAAATCAAACAGACACACACACACACACAGTCTCACACACACAGCATTTTGATTACATTTTTTCTGATTTGGTTGTGTAGACTGTATTTGTTCAGGAATTTAAAAAAATCATTCAGGTAAGTTCAGGCCAACACACTGAAAGTGAAGACTTTTACCAGTTTTACAAAATGATTAATCATCATCCCTAAATGCTTAATTTAGAGATGATCAGTCATGGTGATTTTTGAATGTTTGGTTTTTGGTTGATATCATACTTGCTATGTCTGCTGCAGTTTCATAAGTTGCTTTAGCTGCAAGTTTCATTGCGTCTGTCATAGTTTCTGCTCCCTCTACTGCTTCATAACCTATAATCGCTCCTCCTACTCCTCCAACCAAAGTTGTTGCCCCAACCACAATTTTTGCTGCTGTACATCCTACTGGAGATACCACTGTAGAAACCACTCTAGATACTGCTTTAGATGCACCTGGATATGCCACTGGAGAAGACGCTATAGATGCAGCTGTAGCAGCAACTGTAGATGCAGTTGGAGGTATCACTGCTTGTTCTGCCCCACTATCTCCAATAAGTGGTGTAAAAAGAAGCCTGAAGACAAAGGCGCTTGTTACAAACCCCAGTAAAGCACCCACTATTATTCCTGTTCCCATCCCCACTAATCTCACACACAGTCTTGTATGGACTCTCTTTCTTGCTTCTTCTCTCATATTTTGCCACAGAATTATTCCCTTATTTCTAATGTTCTCATTTCGGATGCACTCATACTCCTTTTCTATTGCTCTATTCACACTCTGCAGCATCTCATTAGTGTAATATTTTCCTCCATTTTCCCTCACCATCTCCTCAATGGTGTTCAGTAGGTTTTCTACCTGAACTCTGTTGCTCCTGTAGCCCTCCTTCTGCTGATTCCAGTATTTATTATCAAAGACATGAACACGACCTCCACACTTATTAACAAACTCCTGTAACTCTGAGTTCTGAACCACAAAGTCTTCAATCTTCTGGCCTTCAGAGAGCTGATCACCGTGAGAGAAGAGAACCACTGTGTGTTTTAGTGCTTCTTCTCCAAATAAAGCTGTGATTTTTCTCAGAGTTTCTTTTTCATACTCTGTGTACCTGCCAACTCTGAGCACAATCCCAAAGGCATGTGGTCCTGGAGCACAACAGGTGATACTTTTAATTACTTCAGCATTTAGTTCCTCCTGAGGAACACTAGTGTCAAAAAGTCCAGGAACATCCACCACTGTTATTTCTCTCTCCCTGATGGACTTTGTTTTGGACTTACATTTATGAGTAAGAGAATTGGGTGAATTTCCAGTGGAAAACACTTTTTCACCCAGTATTGTATTTCCACAGCTGCTCTTTCCTTCTCCTGTTTTCCCCAGAAGTACAATCCTCAGATCACTCAAGTCTCCTGGAAAGAGAAAAACTAGATTTCTGAAACATCATTGACCTTCAGCATTAGTGTTAATTACTAATGATCATTTTAATCAGTTGGAAAAGAAACAATCATTAATGTTGAGATGAAAAGAAACAAACAATCATTAATGTTGGACTGGATCAAGACCTTTCTCTGTGTTGATTTCAATTTCCAGTTTCTCTATTTGCTATTTATTTAATTGTAAATAATTCATTTAATCAGTTATAAATCACAACATCAAACTGAATGAAACTTACATAAAAATTCATTTAATAAATAAAAAATAACAAGTATTGTTTGTATATTTCTGTGTTGTGGTATGTGTATTTTGTGTGTGCTGCCCATTATGAGACAAACATATCACTCGGTTCTCTAGAAAACAGAATTAAAGTCTGAGTACAGTTCAGAGAAGGAGAACATTTATGAGACTCAGTTACCTTTTTGGTTGGTCCTGCAGACAGGCACTTTAAATATCCGAGTAAAAAAATTCTGATAGACCTTAACTTAAGTTAATCAAGTAACTTACTGTGGCGTCTTTCACTTTTGGCTGCTACGCCCAGAAATGTCTTGTTTTCCATTCTCTCTCTGTGGAACAGAATCTGTTCAGAAAAGAAAAAACATACTGCAAAAATATTCTGGACTCAAAGGTCTTATTTGTACACTAATTTCTGGCCCATACTAACAAACATGAAGAACTTTTTTTGCTAAAAACCTGGAAACACAGCCTCATTCCCCTCTTCCCATCCTCATCCCCCTCTCACCTTGTAGGTTTAAGGTTCTCAATCTACATGGTTTCTTCTAAAAAACTGTTTTGTCACTAACAATCTCACGGCAAAAAACAGTGGAAAAAACTGTTTTGTCACTAACAATCTCACGGCAAAAAACAGTGGAATGACCTTCAGAAGTGCAGGAAAAAGCCAGGAATCTCCTCCCAGATGTGCAGAAAACAGGAAGGAGCCCACAGCAGAGTAACAGATTAGTTTAACAGAGAGGAGCTGCTCAGGAGCCCTCAGCAAATCTTGGGCCCCATGAAAGATTAGAATTTTGCCCCCCACCCCCCCCTTTATTAAGATAATATTACTAGCCCCTAACAGGGTCCCATGACAGTGCTGGGCCCCTAGAATCTTCTTACCTTTCCCCCCCTGGCGGCGCCCCTGGCCCTCAGTCCACAAACCTCATCAAGAAGTAAATTTCCATCTTATTTTAGTTAACAACCTAAAGGCTGCAATATCTTGACTGTCATTAAATGAAAAAGAGACTTTGTAAGTGAAACTGGATTTTTGCAAAAGCTTGAGATGAGATTGCTTTAATTAAGATTGCTTTTAATTACCTCTAAACAATTTGTTTTGAGTACTATTGTGTATTAAGTAATGTTGAGTTTCCCTATTGAAAAATACAGGCCTACTTTCTGATATAAAGAAAAGATTGTGCACAAATTCCTGTATATTCATGCTCATTTTAATGGAGGAAAGTAAATATGTATTCATGTATAAAATGTGGCAGTTAAGCCTTAAAATATCATGGTGTTAGAAATACTGGACAAAACTCTTCTTTTTTCTTCATATTCCTGAATAGAAAGTACTCCCTCTGCATTGTTTCCTCTCAAAACTGCTTTATCACTGGCCTAACTGGGACAGTCAGATAAACCTGTCCTCCCCCAATATCAGCAAATGCAGATTAAAGCTCCTCCCATCTTTCACTATCAGTGCAGAGCACAGGGAGGAACATTCTGCAGTGGGGCAGATCTCTTTTAACACAGATTATGAAGAGCTGCTCAGATACAAACCTACAGTAAACAAAGTTTGGAGAATCCTGGTCATGTACAATTTCCTATCTTAGTCCTTTACATCAATACATACATAGTTAAAAAATTATAAAGAAACTTTGTAATTGACATTGGATGTTGCCAATGTAACTGAGATGCGTGCTATTTTGAAATAGACATGATCATGAATGTCTTAGTGAAGGCATAAGAATATATTAGTCTTTATAACATTAGTCTTTTTTTTTTTCAATTTTGTTTATTGGAAAGAAAAATATTCCAAATAACTTTCCACAAAAAAAAAAGAAAAAGAAAAAGACACTCACAAAATGGGACAGAAAGGAAACATCCCTCCCGATGACCCACCCTGCCCCACACCCACAACATTAGTCTTTTAAGTCTTTAAACAAATCATTTTCCCTTGCTTTTAAAGCCACAAATGAACATACACCCGCAGATATAACTGCATCGAGTGTGCTGTATCTTGGTTGAATGGTCGATGCCGACTTAAGTTTAGTTTTACAGGTCTAAGGTACAGATGTAGATTACATGAGCACTGATTTACATCGTTCTGCATAAAGAGCATCAGCTAAATGCCATAAATGTAAATATTGTAAAATAATGTAAGATAAGGTAAGAACTTTTCAGTTTTTTACCTTTTAAAGTTGGCAGATGCTTTCAGAGTCCAGGAGGATCTATACATTTGAAGTGAAAGAACACACCAAGATAGTCTTGAAGTGGCTTAGCTTTCTCTTTCACTTTTGTGAAACCCCGCCTGATTCCTGGAAAGTCCTCCTCCTCCACAACAGACAACAAGCTTGGCTGAACACTCAGTTGTGAGACATCTGTTGAGTTCTTGCAATTTGTTTTTTCAATGCAAAAGGATGAATTTCCCCTACAGCCATTTGTAGAGTTTAAGAACTCCTTTAGCTGCATTGGCTCTGTTTACATGTGTTGGCAAATTTATTCAAGAATATTTTACAAAAGGAACTTTGTGACATGCACCAACAAAACAGGATACAGGAACAATACAAAAGCATAGGCAGAGACAGGCATGAGCACAGGAAACAAGGAGGGTGAAATGAAGAACGGTGATGACAGGCAGACATACAACTGAAATGGCAGCAAAACAGAAAACGGGACACTGGCAGAATGTGAAACTTTGATATTACATGGGATACAAGTCAGTAACCTGAATTGCTGCCAGCAGGTGTCCAAATAGCATAAAATGATACAGGGGTTCTTTGGAAGATGGCCTGGGTACTGTAATGATATTGGCAGGGGACCAGGTGGTGTAAAGACTGACAAAAAGGGACTGGTGATAACGGGGGCTTGGGTACCCAAAGTGACTCTTCTGCTAGGTGCAGGAGGTGGGGCTATTTCACTGGGGCTCTTCTCCCTGTGATCCCTTTTGCTCCATGAGGGGTATCTCAGCTTGTTTTATCCCCTCTCTTCTACCAACAGAGCTGGGTTCTACTAGTTTTACTGGTGAGCTTTTATACTGATTATCACAAAACCGTGTTTACTTTTAGTAATATAATCTGTAAACACCCACTAACAGTGCGATGTTGTCTGCGCAATCTCAATCTCTTTACATATTTGGTTCAAGAATGAAATATCATGCAGTTGTTAATACAAAACATACCTGAAATTGGCAGCCCACTCACACACACACACACACACACACACAAAACACTTCAGTCAATCTGAGCTTTTGCATTACAAGCAGACCTGACGTAAGCTCAGTTCTTATATGAGAATTTTTGCAAACCACAAGAAGACATTGTTACTATACTCTAATTTTATGTTGTATTCTTTATAAGGCCTTAGTAGCAGAAATTGATTCGTTTTTCCTCAAGTCTCTTTATTATTTCATTTATTGATTTCTTTTAGTTCATGTTGTGTTTAAATGTGAATAGATATTCTGTGCCCAATCAGTATTCCTCAGAAATCTGTATGGGAAAATGTTTAATTCCTGCAAAGCACTAAAGTAGATCTGTGTGTTATTTGTGCCTAAGAATTCCAACAGGCGTGATTGACAAATGTGCTTATGTGTGTCATTTTGCAGTAAAAATGTAATTTTGAGAAAGGATTGTTTGGTAGTTGTTTACACACAATTATATGTACTTCAGACACAATGACAAACATTTAACTGATGCACCAACCCCCTGAACCAATTCTGCTAAACTACACACACACTTTTTTCAAAGCACTACACATAATTCTCTGTATTTGGTGCTATTTTTATGTTATGTCAAAAAATTTTGATACAACTATGTGCAAGTAAGTCCCATACAATCCCATGATTGATGCATACTCTAAACATTGTATAAATTAAAGTATACATATTTCAAGAAAATACAGTAATCATACTCTGATTTGCTTCACAATAGTGACCACTCCAAGTCAGAGAGTCTTTAAGCTAGAGGTGGCTGCAGTAGAGCACCAGTTCATCTTTATTGAGGAGGTTGGATTCAACCTCACAAAAAGACGAAGGCGGGGAAGGAATGTCATTGGCCAGTGTGGTGGGAACATCACAATGTATTCAGCAATGACCAACAATGGTGTTATTCATCACCATGCTACCATTGGCCCCTATGATAGTTGTATTTGTTGGTTCTTTTAGTATTTTTTTACTGTAACTGTATTCAGTAAATTGTTAGTATATATATGTAGACCATGGTATGCGCAACTTTGCGTTGGTTCGGATAAACATTGTGTACTTTATTTTTGTGAAAAATACAGTAAAATAATATATGTTGTGTATGCAAACAATATTCTGAAATATTTTACAATGCATTTATTTAGGCTAATGTACTGTCTGTCGTAAGAGTAACAGGCCTATGGTTGGTCAATTTGATGAATGGATAAGAAGTGGTCATAGCGTTTTACATTATGCACATGAGTGATCAACTGTTTCTTATAAATGTCTTTTCATGTAATGGTTTGTGTGTGTCATATGAAAACCAAATATTTTGAGAAGAAATTAATGTAAAATTTGAATGTAAAGTTTCCTTTTGCAGGAGAATTGAATGGTTTTGTCCATTGTGTGTGTGTTTTGATTTGTGTGTAGTGTTCTGACAATATGAGGCATGCTTTCAGAAAATGTGTGGGACCAAATCAAAACGAGTCAGAAGAGTTATGTGTCCAAACCCAGAACTGAGATAGCAGAGCTTAAATAAATAAAAATATCTCGTCTTCAGGACATATTGACCTGTTTGTTTGGTTTTGTTTGTTTTTGTTCTGCTCGGGTTTTCCTCCAACTCACCACATGCAAGTGAGAGACAGGCTGCTCGGATTTCCAGTAGTGTGTGCTATTTAGATTATGTGGAGTGGATTCATTCATGAAATATTTCAAATTCACTGGGTGAACAAATTATTTATGTTAAATGTGAGGGTCCAAACAAATATTCCTGAAATGTTTGACACCCATGATTGAACTGTAATGATTTAATATCACTTCAAACTCCTACTAGAAATGTTTCATTCTGATACTTTTGTTTTTAAACACACTTAAGACAGTCTGTAGGCAGTTAAAAAATGGCTTCTATTAGAGCAAAGCTTACAGTTTTTCTCAGTTGTTTCCACACAATTGCTTGTACTACAGACACAATGACTACAAGATGTAACTGGTGCACCAACCCCTGAACCAATTTTGCAAAACTCCAAGCAATTCCTGCTTTACACTCACACTTGAGTTTTAAAACACGATGAGGAAAAGGAAGGCCAAGGAACCTAATCTCTGATGAGATCAAAGCCACTGTTGTTGACCAAAATTGACAGCACCAAATCCAGACATTTTTAGGATGGCCTTACAAGAAAATACATTAAACTGGAGGTCACTACTCTTGATAGTTTCAAAACAATTATGGTTCAAACAGGGTTGGGATCACATAGACCCCACGGTACAACATGAGATTTAAATCATAGCTTTGACCTCAGTAGACACAAAGGAAAATCTTTAAAAACACATGCAAACATGACAGCACCCATGAAAATTGTCTAAGTGAATACACTGGCAGGGTCTCTGGAGGATTATATCTGTTAAATGAGGCAACATATTTTCCATGCTTGCCTCAAATAAACACCAACTTGCTGTGTTTTTATGTAATTAAAATGTAACTGTAATGAATATATAGTGTACATAATGTCTGTTCTGTACCGCCCCATGTTTAGTTTCCACAGACATTTGTGTGGCTTTCTGGCTAAGTGCTGGGATTAAAATGTATCATGTATTGCTGTTACAATATTCACAGCTCTTACTGGAATGTGAGTTTCATTCCACTGACAATAATTACTTTAAAGGGGACATATTATGCAAAACTCACTTTAGTTATTAAAAGTCTGTAGGCTTTACAGAACACATTAATGAAGTTCTTGGCAAAAAATCACTCTCACATAAAAAAATATCAACAGCTTTACCCCAACCACTAGCCTGTTGCTTGGTTTGGCATGCTCTGCTGTGCCCCAACAGTAAATTAGTGATTCCCATATTGTCTGCCAGGTTTACTAAAAAGGTAAGTTACACATGAAATGTTGTATTCATCTTGTTCTTGGTCTGACTCAGGGTTGAACATATAGGACTGTTATCTGCCATTTTTACATTTGGTAATTGTCCCAATACATTTATCCAACTAGTGGATCTCTGACGCTTTTTTTCTCCCTCCCTTACTTCCATTTTGATAGATAGAAGAAATGGAAGAAACTCTTTCACTGGTGTAAATGTATTCTTAATGTAAAATCCAGAAGTTAAACATCATCTTATGCATTGGAAGTATGGGAGGTGGTCAGCAACAGCTTATTTGCATAAAAGGGACAGAGCCCTGAAACAGCTTGTTTGGAAAAGGACCGAAACTGTCAACAATTACACTGGTGAGCTTTTTTTATGTGAGAATGTTTTTTGCAAAGAACTTCATGAACATGTTTTGTATAACCCCTAGGCCTATTATAATTGGGTTTTTTTTAGTGAGTTTTGCATAATATGTTCCCTTAAAAAAAAACTATACACCAACAACAGTGTGTCATGTTTAGATTTCCACTTGTGGTCTTGTTGTAAAATGTGAGTAGATGTGAGATGTTAAGACAGCAAGTGAACAGTGAGAAGTAAATATCCTTAAGGTCCAGAAGTTGTAACGGACAAGTGACTGGGAGAGAAGAGCTCAGAAATGACATGGCTTAACTGAAGGGAGAAACAGCAAACAGGAAATGAATAACAATACACTTATCCCACATTTCCCATTGTGTTTTGAGATTTGTGCCACCATGGGGTGGTGGTGGCCTAGTGGGTAGAATACTTGTCTCTGGACCAAGAGATCCTGGGTGTGAATCCTACCATCAGCAGACCACCACTGGGTTCTTGAGACCCTAACCTCAAGTTGTTCCAGGGAGACTGCCCCCTGTAATTAACAAAGACATTTGCTTTGGAAACAAGCATCTGATACCTGCCATAAATGTAAGTTTGAAATGTGTTTTTGCCAACTCAGTGAAAAATATTTGAAGGCAAAGTAATATTTGTTTTAAACAAATTATCCATTAATGTGCTGTTTATGAAAATAAATAGGTGAAGGCGTACACATGAGCTCTACAAGGTGCAAAACCACAGTGGATTCCTGTAGTATGTGTTTTGTTTAGCAGAGTCCTGTTTAACTCTAACGTAGAAAGTCCTGACAAACTACTGAAAAGAACACTTGAGTACTTAGAGATGCTGAGTTTTATTTAGTGCCGAATTGTTCAAAAATTGTCAAATACTATTAAACAACCCACCCCCCCAAAAACAAACTCCAAAGCCAACAGATTTATGTTTATTTACCTTAAAACCAATACAGATATTACACTGACTAATCACAAAAAAAAAAAATTACAAAACATGAGAATAGCCATGAAAAAGTCCACATTCCTGTATGGGGCGCCGTTTGTAAAAACAGCTTCACAAATTTAGAGGTGTCATTTTTTCATCATTTAGCACAATGT